>WJSH01004449.1:215167-246001 GCA_009757365.2 Lepidium campestre
AAGCTCTCAATTATTGTTAAAATCCACTTCGTTCCTCTCAACAACAACACCACCACCACTTCTCCTTCTTCCACCTAAATCATTCTCTTTTAATTCCTTATAATTCGATATTATCTTCATCGATCCATTTCTTAGAAACCCTTTAAATATCTCCTGAAATCGTATGACCTTACGTAGGTTTATCCTTGAGATGCGCTCCAGGCCGCATCGTGTGGTGCACGATCTTGCCGCTGCAGCAGCTGCTGATACAACTTCTGGGTCATCAGAATCTTATCGCTGGTCAGATATACCTGAAGAGCTTCTTAGGGAAATTCTGATTCGTGTTGAGGCGGCGGACGGTGGCGGATGGCCGTCGCGACGTAGCGTGGTGGCTTGCGCCGGTGTCTGTCGTGGCTGGAGGTTACTCATTAACGAAACTGTCGCTGTACCTGAGATCTCTTCTAAGCTGACTTTCCCCATCTCTCTCAAGCAGGTTTTTATCTCCAATTAACTCTCTTTTTATTGAATTAAGACATAAAGTTTCGATTTTTATTTGACCACTTTTGAATTCTGGAGAAAAATTTGAAAACTTAATTTCGATGTTACGTGTGTTCTAATTGAGAGCAGTAACTTATCTATCTATTAAAAGATGAAAATCAGCAAACGCCAGGTTCTGCGTTTGCGTTTGCTCTCAAACGCAGAGTAGCTCCTAAACTATGATATTGATCTTTAAACCAGAGATATATGAGCATTTGATTGATTTTCTCTGTTTTGAATCTTGTCTAGTCCTATCGGAATGTTGTTGTTTAATCGGAAAGGCTAAAAAAAGATTCTTGCTTTGTTGGTGTGTATCGTTTGCAGCCTGGTCCAAGGGATTCTCTGATTCAATGCTTCATCAAACGTAATCGAACTACGCAATCATATTATCTGTATCTCGGATTAACCAACTGTGAGCATCTATCTTTGTTTAACCAGTTCTTTAAGTGAAACTAATATATAGTCTGTTTTCTTTTCTTGGTTTTGTGGACGTTTAGATTGACATCGTTCTTTTATGTGCCTGTCCATGCAGCTTTAACGGATGATGGGAAGTTTCTGCTTGCTGCATGTAAGTTAAAGCACACAACTTGCACTGACTACATCATCTCTTTGCGTTCTGATGATATGTCTAGGAGAAGCCACTCGTATGTTGGGAAAGTAAGGTGCGTGTTTGTGATCGAACAAGATCAAAATCACAAATTTGACACATTGCTTACTACTTTCAACGTATTGGAATCCCAAATTGTGTGAGAGTGTACTAAAAAGGATTAAGTTTTTTAGGTATTTTGGTTAAGAGTCTTATCGAGCTATTAGCATTTTCGATTGAAAGGTGCTTTGCCGGTTTCTCTTAGGCTGTTGATAAATATATTTGAGCTTTTGTTGACATTTTACTCTTTTCTAAACTTGTTGCAGATCAAATTTCCTAGGAACAAAATTCACCGTCTTTGATGGAAATCTGCAGCAGTCAATAGGAGCTGCGAAGATGAGAAGGAACCGGTCTTCTAACCCCGCAAAAGTTTCACTAAAATTTCCTCTTGGAAGTTTCCCCGTCGCTCATATTTCATACGAGCTAAACGTCTTAGGATCCCGGTAATGATTTGTCAAATTGAGCTTCCGTTTTCGAACTATTCTTTGTATTAACTTAATTACTTTTCTTGGAAAATTTGCTTACCACCATCTCTTTGGTCTATAGTAAATTACTCTTAGTTTTAATAATCAAAGTTAGAGATTCTTGAGATGTGTTGCTAAAATTATTAGGAAATTTGATGAAAGAAACAAGATTTTAATCAGGTTATTTGCAAGATGCATCTTTGGTTCCTATTTGGTTTGGTTAAATCGGATTGGCCAACATATTGTTTCAATGAAATCTGATTTGTAATCTTTTGATGGCGCTAATAGGGGACCAAGAAAGATGCAATGTCTGATGGATACAATACCTACAAGTGTTCTGGAGCCTCGAGGAGTAGCTTCAGAGCCATCAGAGTTTCCTGTCCTCGGAACTCGGTCAACTTTTTCCCGGTCTCATTCAAAGCCCTTACGCAGTGGCTCGAGCCAGGCGAAAGAGACACCATTAGTACTGAGCAACAAGACACCAAGGTGGCACGAGCAGCTACGTTGCTGGTGCTTGAATTTCCATGGCCGTGTCACAGTGGCTTCAGTGAAGAACTTTCAGCTGGTGGCAGCTGCGGCTAGCGACGACACAGGATTGTCACCCGAAAGGCAGAACGAGCGGATAATACTGCAGTTTGGGAAAGTCGGAAAAGATATGTTCACGATGGACTATGGATATCCTATCTCAGCTTTCCAGGCTTTTGCCATTTGCTTGAGCAGCTTTGAGACTCGAATCGCTTGTGAGTGATTTATAGACTTTCTTTAAGGCTTCGATGTTCTTAGCTTTTAAAGAGTATTTATTTTGTAGCAGTTTGTAAATTGTGATCTTGTAAAAAGACATCCGAGATCTTTTAACAGAAAAAAGAGACATCCGTGATCTTGTATAAAATGTTGCAGTTCCTTGAGTTTTGTAGCATTTGGTAAAGTAAAAGCTCCTGCAATATTATCAACTCTATTGCTATGTTATGCAGTTATTTAAAACAGAACAAGAGTTCTTTTTGTCTTAAACTTCAGGATTTAAGTTTTGTGAAGACAAAGTTACAAAAAATTTCCAGTAATACGACAAAATCTATACTAGTGAGCTAAAACAACATAAGAACATTTGTTTTATATACATAGATAGAAATATGAATTTGCATTTTTCATTAAGCGGCTTGCAAACTAGCTGCACCATTGCCTGAACCTATGCTCACTGTCTCGGCCTCAGCCTCTGCCGCTTGATCGTCTGAGGACAACTCGAATTGGCTTAGGTTCTTGACAAAGACCGTGAAAGCATGGAAATGTTCTGGAGAGAAGAAAAGTGCTCCCATTCTCTGATAAGTGAACAGATCAATTCCTGCACTCTCATCCTTCAGATTCTCAGCAATCCTCTCGAACCCACCAGGAACTGGGACAGACGAGTTTTGCCCTGAAACAGCAACTCCTCGTTTCTTGCAGGATGTTTTGATTTGGGCAAGTAATGACTCGGGGCTCGAGAGAGTTTCAGGTGATTGATGCTCGTCGGATAAATCCATTCCAGGTATTATCATTCTACAGGAGTTCTTTGCGAAGATCTCTGCGATAGCCTCGTACCTGTCCTGACCATTAGAGCTGTAGAATCCAGCTGTTAACTCAGAAGGCTGAGATTTTAGCTTGTGCCATTGGTGTAATAGAGGTATCTTCCCACATAGAGACACTCCAGTCTCGCTAAATGCGGATGAGGCAAGGGAGAGGACTCGGTCTGTGTGGGAGGTGAGAAGGGACGAATACCAAGACAAGAAGAAATCACCGTACTGAGATTCCCAAGATCCGCCGTCTGAGAAGAAGGAAGAGGAATGAGGCTGTTGATCGTAAGCAGGAGCATCATGTGGACCACCAAGTCCCCAAAGAGGGTTTCCTGTGGATTCAGCATACTGTTTGAGAGAGGTAAGCATGTGTGCATCGTAACACTGGAATTCTCCTGCGCCAGAGAGCTTGGGATCATGTTGCTGGGAAGGATATCGTAGCTCGCCGTCTGGTCCCAAACCTAATGTGATTCCCTACAAAACCATGAGCAGAAAATTAGGAACTAAAACAAGAGTAGACAAACTGAGAATGTAAGTCTAACACAAAGATAATATGATATAGTACCGTAATTGTGTTGCCCATGTAATCTGAGAAAGCAGAGTTGAAGCTGTCGCATAAACCTCTGTAAACCTCCATAGGAGTCTTCCCATCAAGAACAGGAATATCATCGACCGCAAATGACAAACAATCTTTGTACTGTTTTCCGTATCTGTCTGTAAAATAGACCCCTGGTTCAGCTTCGCCAATCTTTGCCACCCAGTCAGGGAGACCTATTTCCGGATGTTTCGATCCGTGGAAAGAGAGTGAGGCATGAAGCTTGAGTCCCACCTTCTTAACGATCTCTGCAACAGTTAAGTAACCTGACCAATCATATTTTCCTGCAGCTTCTTTCTCAACCACTCCCCAAAAGATTGGTAACTCAATGCCTTCTACACCAAGTAGCTTTAAAGCTTTGAGCCCAGCCGTGATGGCTTTCACATGGTTCACGTTGTTGCAGCCTGAGACTGTGTCCAGTGGAAGCCCAACAAATAATTTTACGCTATCGAGCTGCAACATAGAAAAAATGAAAACTTGTTTCAGAATAAGATAAATATAAAGAGGAAGAACAAAAATTGCTCAAGATTCTGTATTTCAAAGGCCCTAATCTGAATTAGTATCACATGAACACTTCTCGTTTTTCACATTTCTGCAGGTTTCCCAGGAAACAACTAAAACAAAGACGCAACTTTGAAAAACGACAATCAGATTGATATGACCATCTCAAGTCTCAATTTTTCAATTTTATATAAAGCTTAAGAACAAAAACAATCGAGAGACAAGGATTATTTTACCGATCTAGATTTTGAAGTGGATTTTGTAAACGGCACTTCATCGGAAACGATGGCTTCGCATTTGACAGACCTCGAAGGGCATCGGATTCCAATCGCCTTCCATTTCGAGCTTTGACTACAGAAACTAACCCTATTTCTCGATTCACCGGAAATTATTTCAGATCCAAACCTAAATCCGAGCTCTCTGTACGCTAATTCTGCTCTGCAGATCCTCGCTTGAGGATTTCCAATCACTGAAACTTCCATTTGACAAAAGAAATCGATTCAAAAAAAGCAAAAGAGAGTTTGATGATCTTATCCTTTTATCCAAAACACCAAAATTTGTTTGTAGTAATGAAAAATGGATTACGATAATTCGCAAAAAGCGTTTTTTTTGGACTCAGAAAAGACTTTTTCTTCAATTGTGGATAGCTCAAGGATTATGGATTTGGTTTATATAGAAAATAAAAATAATAATTCTTCTAAAGTGAGCGACTTATGTGGGGCCCTTAGATGAAAGGTAATAGATAAACGGTGCCTTCGTGGACATGACACGTGTCGTCTTCACAATGCTCTCACACTTGTAGCCGCTTATATTATACTTTTTATTTTTCATGCATTTATTGACCATATTTATAATCTTCAAATGTGTCCACGAAAATTAAAACATCATATTTTTTCCGTGTTCAAAACTTTTAAAAGTATTTCTAGTGGTATAGTTCTATTAACAACACAAACACATAAAAAATACAAGGCGTAGGATAAACCAAAAAGAGAAAACATTTGAATGATATACTTATGAGTTTTTGCTTAAGTATGAAAATAGTTAGAATATCGAGACGATTGGAATCTTATCCAAGTTAACTGTATAATTCTATTATTTGCCAAGATTCAACGAACGAACAATATCCTGAAACGTTCATACATCAAATAAATTACTATTAAAATGAATTTTTTTTGGACATTTTGAATTTTAAACCAAAAAAAAAAAGATATTTCTGAATGATTGTTTGCCAAATTATTATGGGTTTGGCCAGTTGGTCTAATACAATATTTATTATTATTAGCTAAGCAACAAATTATATACATGCCTCAAGGAGAAAACACAATGATGAATATTCATAGGTTTAGAATATTGACGTTACGTTAAAAAACGGAAAGAGTAAGTGGATAACATTGTATTGGAACGAGAAACCGACGTGGTAATGTGAAAAGCCACGTCATTTGAAGTTGTCATTGCCGAAAATGTGACTTAAATTATTATTATTTTCACTTCTAAAAAACGTTATGTTTCAGACAGGTAAACACGTGTCGAAATATGTGAGGTTCAAACAATGAATGCTGACTCAGATCCATGCAAGTATGTTCCCTTAGATTCCTGATTCTGTACTACTCTGGAGCTGCGACTATTAATCTGTTTTATCCACTACATCCTCGCTCTTTGAAGCTGCCAATATTTTACAACTTGCGGTATATAAATCTAATACAAACCATTAAAAAACAACATATTTTATTAGTCCTAGCTATATAATGAAGGAAAATAAGAAAGGGATAATATTTCAATTATTAAGCTATATATGGTGTATGTTTTATTTCCGAAGACTTTAAAAAAATTTAGAATCTAAATTAAATTTTATTACAGGAAAAGAGGGGTCGTGTCAATATATGAGTCAGTAAAGCTAAAACAGGAAATTGGCGTTTGGGAACAAAGGAAAGGCCTCTATGTGAGGTTAGGTTAGGTTTTGATTTTGAAACATTTGGAGCCATGTTACAATTTCCTTCGCTTGCAACTTGACACTTTGACGATGCGTATACGATTTACATTTTTTTTTCTTTATTCTTAGTTTACAATCATCATGATTCATTTTCACTTAAATATCTCTAAAAAACGGTTTCGTCTTTAATCCAATCCTATTGGTTAGCTAAAAAACCAGGCTATTCTAAATTTACAACAATTGAAAATGACAACGTTATCTAAAAAATAAACCAAACAGAAAAAGAAAAAAACCTTAAACCAAATAAAAATAAGTAAGTCTTTGGAGACGACGTTGGTGGGTACTGATTGTATCAAGACTTAAAATGAAAAGTATTGGGTTGGTAAAATGGGCTTATAGATACTGAAACACAAGCCCAAATATACTAAAGTTTTAGTTGTATTGTCTGCCAAAATTAAAAGATACAAATCATGAATTTAGTTATGTAATACTGCAACATGAACATTGAAAGCCTAGTTTGATCTCAAAATGTAGAAACTCTTGGACGACTATATCCACCCATTGAAGTCCTGATCAGAACATTACAAAATTACTTGAGTGTATCTTCGCTATGAATCACATAAATTGTCTTAATCACCAAAAATTTCCAGTTTTAAGTCTAAAGTAAAAGGGATACAATCACACATACGCAATACAATAACTTCAATTAATTTTTAACACATAATTTAATTACAAAATATTCGTTAGGTAACACTATATATTAAACTAACAACATGTTTGTCGACGACTAAGTTAATTATACATTGACGCGAGATAATGTCTTAAGTCTACGAAGCATCAAAAATAACGTTTTCAAAGAACACAAAATATCATATATTAAAACACACGAAGTTGGGTGATTCAAGTCCAACAAAAACCATTAATATAAAACAAAGTAGCTATCAAATGACAGATCCTTCTCATCTAACTTCATCTCTTCTCATCTCATCTCATCTTCTTTAAGAGACTCATCATCAGGTTATTTTCATGGGAGGGATGTGTATGATGTCGTGTTGTGGTGGTGGTGGTGGTGGTGATGATGATAGTTCAAATTTGTTATTACATCTTGTGATAATGTTCGTCGTCTGTCTGTCTCTCATGGCTGTCTGCACCTCCAATGAACGCCGCACCGCCATTCGTGTTGTCCGATGCCGTTGACCTAACGGTTGACCGATCTCGATATATAACAAGATCACAGCTTTACATAAGATTTCTTCTGATCTTCTTAATACATGTATGTATTGGTTCTTGTTTAGTGTTGAATTATGGTATATGTTTTTATTTCTCTTCTCGTTTTAACAAAATATATGGATCAGAATGATCAATCAAATAATATTATCCAGAATTTCAATTTATAACAAAACATTAGAGTAAAATGGAAATGATGTTAAATATGTGGGGCTATTTTGGAAATTAATTTGATTTGTGTTTTGAGGATGAAGAAGAAGATCAAATGAGTGGATAGTATTCACTGCTTCACACTCTGTCTCATGAATAATTTTCCTTCGTTTTCTCGCACTTTCCCTCTCATTTTTCCCATCAATAGAAGAAATTGTTGTACAGTTTTCTTTACAGAGAAATGTCCCTTTGTTCTTCCTTCAATGTATTCGCTTCCTACTCACCAAAACCTAAAACCATCTTCAGAGATTCCAAATTCGTTTCACAGTTTGATGTAAAGTCGTTTCCTTTAGCTTCTGCATTCCAAGTCAATGAATGTTCGACGAATCTCAGGTTCAAGAGAGAGAAATTCAAACCGATTTCGTCTCTAGAGTCGGGAATTTCAGAAATTGCTACATCGTCTTCCTTCAGGAACAAAAGTCCCAAGGATATAAACGTTCTGGTTGTTGGTTCGACTGGGTACATAGGGAGATTCGTAGTTAAAGAGCTGATTAAAAGAGGGTTCAATGTGATTGCAGTTGCGAGAGAGAAGAGTGGGATTAGAGGAAAAAACGATAAGCAAGAGACTCTGAATCAATTGCAAGGCGCGAATGTGTGTTTCTCAGATGTTACTCAGTTAGATGTTCTTGAGAAGTCTGTAGAGAATCTAGGTTTTGGTATTGACGTTGTTGTTTCTTGTCTCGCTAGTCGTAATGGAGGGATTAAAGATTCGTGGAAGATTGATTACGAAGCTACCAAAAACAGTCTCGTCGCTGGGAAGAAATTTGGTGCTAAGCATTTCGTTTTGCTCTCTGCGATCTGCGTGCAGAAGCCTTTATTGGAGTTCCAGAGAGCTAAATTGAAGTTTGAAGCAGAATTAATGGATGTGGCTGAGAATCAAGACTCGAGCTTTAGTTACAGCATTGTGAGACCAACGGCTTTCTTCAAGAGCTTAGGTGGTCAAGTGGAGATTGTGAAAGATGGGAAACCTTATGTGATGTTTGGAGATGGTAAGCTATGTGCGTGTAAACCAATCAGCGAGCAGGATTTAGCAGCCTTTATAGCGGATTGCGTACTGGAAGAGAACAAAATCAATCAAGTTTTGCCAATTGGTGGACCAGGAAAGGCGTTAACGCCATTGGAGCAAGGAGAGATTCTGTTCAGGCTTCTTGGGAGAGAGCCTAAGTTCTTGAAAGTACCAATAGAGATCATGGATTTTGCCATTGGAGCTCTAGATTTTGTCGCCAAGATCTTTCCTTCTGTTGCAGAGGCTGCTGAGTTTGGAAAGATTGGAAGGTATTACGCCGCAGAGAGCATGTTGATTCTTGATCCAGAGACTGGAGAGTATAGCGAGGACAAGACTCCGAGTTACGGGAAAGATACGCTTGAAGATTTCTTTGCCAAAGTGATCAGAGATGGAATGGCTGGTCAAGAACTTGGCGAACAATTCTTCTAGCGTGTGTCGGATATTTTATGTAAAAACGAGTTTGTCTGTTGAGTGTTGTGTAACTAATGAGATTATGAAGATGAAATCTGTGATTTTGAGAGATTCGTTGATTGAAACAATTGTAGAAAACACATTGCAGATTTGTGTATATAATCAAATGGATCTTTGGCGGACACAAGAAGTAAAGAGATGATGTAGATAAGAAGTAGCTTAATAAAAGTGAAGCTTGTTTGTGATGTAATATTACGACATGTGTGACCAATAACTCAAACTCATGAATCTTTGGATTGTGATCAAATGGATCTGATTGATTTGTATTCTACTCTCTCATTATCTGATCGCAGAATTCCAAATGCAATGGCAAAACCTGAGTTTTCGATTAATCCCTGAAAACATTTTTATCCAGGTAATTTTCCTGGATCAAGAATATATAAAGAGTATTATACATTATCCTCGATTTCCAACACCCAAACACAAATAGTAAAATATGGCAAATCTAAGAACAACAACAAATCCAATCATGAAGAAGACAAATGTGTGTTTTGCTTTTCTGACCAATAATATACTGATCATCAAGCCCTTCTTTTTTTGTTTTTCGTTTTTTCCCTGTTATAATGGAGCATTAATCTTTGCCTCAGTTTGTTTGCAACAAAAAGTATTTGCTTGCTTTCTGATGCAATACATGAAAGATCTTTGGTTTTGTCATTGAGGAAGAACAGGAGGTGCAATCGCTCGTGTGTTGTAAGATCTGCAATGTCCACATTTCTGTCCGATTATGTGGAAGTTTACTTCTGTTGTGTCGTTACAGTCGTTGCATAGTATCCAAACCTGTGATTTCCACACAAACTTGTCAGCAAGTTTCCAACTTTGATATCAACTGAATATCTTTACCTTCTTAAGTGACAGAGAAAGAAACTTATTTACCTTCTTGTCACGGTAATCTGAAGGCATAGCAGTGGCTTCGATCTAAGGAAATCAATGAAACCATTTAATGTTTTGCAGCAATTGATTTGCAAGATTTAACAGCAACAAAGGATTAAAACTAACCTCTTCATCCAGTCTCTGCCATGTTTTTGACATATCAATCACTGACCTCGAGCAAATCGGACAACAAAACCTACTCAAAAATCACACATTGTTAAAACCATCACAATCACCCAAAAAAGACAACGTTATGGTTGAAACAGAGACAATTATAGCCACAAGAGAAGGGTTCATTACTTGTCACGCTTGATCATCTCGTTGTAGCATTCTACATGCATTGTGTGTCCGCACTTCATCACATTTGTGTCCTTTAGAGAGTCAAAAAGGTACTGCATTTCACGAAAACACAATTAGCTAAAACGGTGATATGTTGTACTGAAAAATTCCACTTCTTTCTGGATAAAGTTAAGTCATGAAACACATACCTCGTAACAAATGGGACAGTGATGACGCATTGAATTCTCAACGCAGCGATGGTTGTTGCGCAGACCAATCGCATAACAAGATCCTAAAAGACGTAATGGATAATTTTATGCGTCAATGACACATGATAGTCTAACTCCCAAAACTGAACATGAGAAAATTTTGATGATATTTCGTTTACCACACTTCTTGCAATGGTAGAAGTTCTCACGCCCACCAACTCTGCAACACACAGAAATCAAATGTCGACAAAACAATCATCACACAACTTCAAACGAATCACCCTGAAGAGGAACATAAACTATTAGACTGAAATGAAGAAATATTCTCACCTGCAAATTCCACAATCATCACAATGGAATTGTTTTTTCTCAGTCTGAATCAAGACAAATAGGACAGTAGTCAGAACGAAACACTGAGAAGGAAGAGATTCAAACAGGTGTAAAAACAAAGTTCTTTACATCATCATCATAGAATTTGCAGATATTACAAAAATACTCTCCCATGTTGACACCACAGTTTGAGCAAACTTGAGTTGCCTGAAAGATACATTGAAGCAAACTCAGTTTCACAGGCGATACAGCAAAGATAAAACATCGAAAGTAATAATATGCGATTGATCATAATTCATAAGACAAGTTACAAAATACAATTTCAAACTGGAGTGAGAATTACCGGCTGCTCTGTATCGCAAACAGAACAAATCACCTGCGAAACAACGAAATTGCCAAAAGATGCAAAAAATCAGAAAAGATGCTAACTTGATAAGATCGCATAATTCTATTAAGAGGGTACGATAGATCCTACTCGTTTAACATCTTGACGCACAAGGTCGTGACGATCGTAGATATTGCGCAATGTGCTCTGAAACACGCACACAAATTTTATAAAAAGGATTTTTAACTTCAAACCTTGTTCAAGAATTAAAGACAGTAGCTCAAGACTGCAATTATGATGATAAATTGAGATCATACAGTGCTCTCGTTGTGACAATGGCGACAATCGAAGACTTCGTTGCAACATGGAGCTCTGATTCGGCATCTCCTCTTGTAATGGTCACACCTAAAACATATGGAAGAGAAACAGATCTATATGGATCAGAAACAGTTGAATAGATTGGAAATTCAATAGGAAGTTTGTGGATCGACACAGATCTATAATTCGGATCAAAAACGAAAACCAATCAATTGGGTTTAAACGAATCAGAAGCTGAAAACAGAGAGTCGCATTATCGTGGATCATTCGAGAAAAACGAGACATAGCAAGAAACATTGATAATTCCAAAAGCAAAACAGTCAAAGTTTTCACGAAAGAGAGGATTTTGGTTCTTTTACCCAAAACCCATTTTGCCAAAATGAAGTCGATCATTGGGTGAAGCTTCCATGAGAACAGGAGGAGAAAAGCCGAGAGAGAGAGAGGCTGAGAGATGGAAAAAGTAAACTGTCTCTATAAATATATAAAACTAATTAGGATTGGATTGAAAGGGCGTTGAAGCCGATAGTTTTTATCTATCGGAATCACAAGGCTAGAAATGAAAACAGACCCCACGTCTTGTCTTTATAGAAGAAGAAGATAAAACCAAAAACTCTTCTTCGATCTCACGAAGAAGAAAGAAAAGAAAAGAAAAGAAAAGCTTCGATCTTTTTTGCTTTTCCTTTCTCTCTCTCTTTCCTTATGAATGTTGTTAGCTTCGGAGTTCGTGAGAGATTTGATGATTTAAAGAAAAGAATAATTCAGGGAGAGAGAGAGAGAGATAAGATGATAGTTGTGATGAAGATGGGATGACATGGATTCAACCGTAACAGAGAGCGCCGATTTATTGACCAATCACAATTCTACTTGATATTTCTATTTATTTCTCAATATTTTATTTTAAAATTAAAATTAGTAAAACGATAATAAATGACCTATTTGTTTCCCAATGGACGAGACGTCTAATATAAGATAGTACTTTCTCACTCCTCTGTTTCATTTTTATTTTTTCCTCAAATTATAGTTTTCAAGTTTCTCGAACATAGTAGTATACTATTATTATTAAAAAATAGCAATAATATTTTTTTTTAAAATATAAGGTATTTTATATTTATAAATTTTGTAATTTTTTCTGTTTCTAGCATATTAGTTATAGTTAAAATATTTAAAAACCTAATATTTAATTATAAATAAATGTAAATCCGGTGTCTTAAAATTGATCACCAATATAAGTTTATATGATTTGTTATTTGTTCCTTTTTGTTTAGGTGTAATAAAAGACATATAGCTTATGTAAAAACTAGAATTAAATGGTAGATCTTAAAATGTATTTAGAGATAAATAAATTTTTAGAAGAAGAAAATAACCCTAGCCATTATGTCTCATTCCGATCAAAGTGTAAGAATTACGAACTCTTCTCTCCTTCTTCACAATCTAAATTTTTTTTTTCACTATTCTTTTCACAATTTTCACCATTTTTTTTGCATGTTCCACCGGAAGCCACCGAAACCTCTTATCGCTAATCAACATCCATCATTTCTTCTACGGGTCATAACTCAAAAAGGTAGATTTTTTTTTGAAAAATGTTATGTTTTTTTTTCTTGTTAAAGTATTGATTATTTGTGGTGTTTTAGTTAAAGATCTAATTTTTTTGAATTTTTCTTGTGAAAGATTTCATTTGTAATTATTTTTTTATCGAAATTTCATTTGTAATGATAGTTGTGTGCAAGTTTGAATTTTTTTTTGTATTTTCTAGTTAAAGATTTGTTTTTGAAATGAGATCTTGTGAAAAATTCTAGTTTTTTAGTCTTTTCTAATTAAATATTTAATCTTTTTGATATGATTTGTTAAAATCATACTCGGTTGAGATTGTTTTAAGGAAAACTTAATATTTTGGCTTTCTATAAAAAAAAAATTGTATTTTTTCTGAAAATTTGATTTTTTTTTTCTACTTAATGATTACAATTTTAATGACTTTCATAAAAAAATTGATTTTTCTTGTACAAGTTTTACATTAGAAATGAATATTATGTGAAAGTTTTGATTTTTTGACATTTTTTAATTAAAAGTTACATTTTTATTAAGAATGTTATGTAAGAATTGATTTTTTTTATCTTTTGTCGTTAAATATTACATTTTTATTAAGTATTTTTATTGGTTATTTTAAACAGATTTCTTAAGAAAACTTCTTAAGCAAACTTTTTTTCTAGATTTATTTTTAGATTTATTTTTCAGACTTATGTAGTATTATTGATTTCATTATAGTACTTAATAAATTTAGTTTTCTTTTATTTATGTTTGTAGAATCTCATACTTAGATGGACGAGCCAGAATTTTCGCGAAAGCTTTAAACAAAAGGTGTTAACTAATCGTAGCTTCTTAATGAGTGATTGGCTCCTAAATGACAAGAGATGAAGAAGATGACGATGGCCCATACTTAATTTTTTTTGTTTGCTTAATGATTATCATGTGATTTGCTAATTATTGTATAGTTTTTGTTATTATATTTAAGTTGTTAATTAAGCACATAGTTTGTTGTACATTTTATTTGCTGATTTATGTTGTAGACAAAGAATTTTGCAGGTAAATGACATATTTCTATTCGAGTTTTAAATTTTTTATGTTGAATAATCTTGTCTAAATTTAATGTTGAACTAAAGACAACATAGTCTAATTTATTGAAGTGTTTCTTTTCAAAATTTATGATAAGAACATATAAAATTGCATGATTTATATTTCATATGGCAAAAGATAAAGTTGTAAGGAAAAGAAAAACTCTACAACTAGTATCAAATACACATAGGAAAACTATAAAAAAAAATTAAACATGCTTTAAATGCATTTATACATAAATTTACGTAACGGACTTCATGTGAAGTCTACTTTAAATGAGTTAACTACTTTTATCACTTCTAAAATTTACACATACTTGACTATAATATATAATCATGTTAAACTTATATAGAAGCAAACAAAATATCAAACATGCTGGAAAAATACAAAAAAAATACAAAAATAAAATAAAATATGCTTTAAATGCATTTTTACAAAATTAACGTTACACACTTCATAGGAAATCTAAACGTGAAGTTTGCGGGTATAAAAAGTAGACTTCATTTAAAGTTTTTTATAACAAGTGCATACTTCATGTGAAGTCTACTATTTACACGCACAAACTTCATTAGGTTATTTTTGCAATTGACCAAATGTTAACTTTTTTGGTGTAGATTTCACGTGAAGTCTACTTTTTAAGGAGGTTAGTTTTGTAATTACGCAGAGTATTGAATTGTTTTACCAAACTTCACCTGAAGTCTACTTAGGTTCCAGTGAAAACTAGTAGACTTCACGCGAAGTCTGCTCTTAAATAGAGGTTACTTCTGCAATTGATTAAGTTTGACTTGTACTACAGACGTCTGCACGTGAAGTCTGCGACAACACAAACTTGACGCGAAGTCTACACTGTAGTTAGAGTAGACTTCAAGTGAAGTCTACTTTATTTTATATATAATTAAATTTTATAATTTAAATTGCAGACATCACGTGAAGTCTGGATTATATTAATATTTAAATCACATACTTTGACAGAAATGTAGACTTCACTTGAAGTCTGAGAGTTAAATGCAGACTACATGTGAAGTATGCGATTTTACACAGATTTCCATACTTTTTGGGTCAACGAGCGGTAAATTTGATCAATTTCAAAACTAACCCCTTTAAGTTAAGTAGACTTCAGGTGAAGTCTACGAGTTTTTTGCAGACTTCAGGTGAAGTCTACATAAAAGTCAAATTTTTGGTAAAATGCAAAACTAACTTAGATTTCGGCAGACTTCACGTGAAATCTACTTTTAAAAAAAATTATCTTAAGAAAAATAAGTATACTTCACATGAAATCTACTTTAAGAATTCAGATAGTTGGTCAAATGCAAAACTAACATTTGTGTTGACTAGCAGACTTCACGTGAAGTCTACATGAAAAACAGACTTCACGTGAAGTCTGCTCTCTGTAAATTTTTGAAATATGCAAAAATAAGTTAAATTTGGGTTAAGATCTAATATTTACGTTATTTAACTGTCTATAATATCGAAATAACCGATAACCCCTTATGCTTAGCTGCTAAAACTACGGAAAAATCGAAACTTTAAGAATTTAGAAATTTTAAAATGAAGATTAAATAGTTTTTTGGAGAGAAATGAAAAGAGAATGAGAGAAAAAGTTGTTGAAGATGGAGAATGAGCAATAATGGCACGAAAATTGGAGTAGAATTAAGCATTTAGAGCTCTTTTGTTGGTTGTTAATAGTGGTGGAATAATTGAAGAAGATGATATTTTGGTAAATAATTGAGACTGAATGTATATTTTAGTCATTTTAAGTATTTGTGAAATTAAAAAAAAAAAGAATTAAAAATTAATTGTATAAACGAAATTAATAATAAAAACAAAGATAAAATAGACAAAATTTTGAAAAAAGAAAAAGAGAGGTTAGTCGATGAATTGACTTTGATCAAGGGTTACTTTATAGAGAATCTCAAATTTTTGGTTGCTTAAGTCAGTTACATTACATTGACCCCACCAAGCTGATGGACCACGTGATGGCACCACAAACCTATCCAATATAGTAACATTTAATGATTTTAAAGGAACATAAATTTCTTAAACACAGAAAAAGAGTTATGCGTCAATCTCAATACTAATTATACAATATCCTTTTTTATTTTTATTTTTATTTTTATTATTAGAATGGAGGGGAAGATATATATATGTGTATGTGAAAATATGAATCCTTTATAGTGACAATAGTTTCGAAACGTTCTTCAAAATTTTAGAAGATAATTATATGACCAACAACAACTTCTTCGGCTAAGTTTTGTATCAATAATTGAACCTTAACAACACACAAACCTCGTGACAAATGGGACAGTGATGTCGCACTGAATTGTGGTTCTTTCCGCAGATAATTCGCATTACAACATCCTAAAAGCAAGTTTGAGTTAACAATACAAAATGTTCGAATTTGGTAGTTGATTGAAATCAGTTAAGACATGATTAACATTAATCATAACTCAAAAGTGTTTTATCATCCTGGGTCAGTTACATTGACCCCACCAAGCCCATGAACCACGTAATGGAACCATGGATGAACCTATCCATTACATAATTTTATTATTACTATTTTTATTATCAAATATGCAAAAAGAATATAAAACAAAACTCACTATATTTCCAAAAAATAAATACATACAAAATTCATAGCCTGCTATGAGTACCTGGTTGAAATACGTACGTGAAAAAAAACCACAAAGAAAGGAATAAGAAGATAATATGATATATAATATTATTTATCAACTTTTTATCACATGAAACAATTTCCCAAAAACAACGTAGATTTACAATGAAATTCTAATTCAACATCAAATAACGTAAAACACATAACTGAAAAAACAATACTATTAACGAGTCGAATACATAATTAATTATTAAATTATAAAAATATAACGTGGGATGTAGAGAATGTTAGTGAAAAGGATTATGAAAAATAATACTACGTTACGTGTCAATATTAAACATGTATAGGCCACTTGACATTCAAGAATCCACCCATCCCTTTTAATACTTTCAAGATCGTCTTGGAAACTGCGTCTTTAATCAAGATTCTACTACTACTAAATTACAACCAATTGCATGCTGCAAGAGTTAGTAATTTGATCTTAGTCTCAAATTGATTTTATATCAATTAACATCTCAAAAGTTAATAACATTTTATAGTCCCAACATTTTTAATTTTTAAAAAGATTTTACTATATAAGTTTAATGTAAATTTAAAATCAAAAACCAATACCAATGACATTGTAGATATGTGCTCGAATGACTAAATCTAAATCTTGATTTATTGAAGGCAAAGACAAAGAATCTCATTATTCACAGAAATTGGATCTCTATTCATGAATTTAGTATTATATAGATTCTTTTTTTTTTTTTTCTGGTTGAAATATAATATAGATTCAATATGGTGTTTTTACATGCTATCAACTTATGACTTATTTACAAAGTCTTGATTATTATATGTACACTTTCTTTCACGACAACAAAATAATCAAAGAACACTTCTTCTTCTTCCTCTACATCTGAATCTCCTAAACTCCACTTTTAACCGACCATTCTTTGTTCAAGACTCAGAATCAACCAACTCCTATTGACTCGAGACTCCGGTTTTTGATAGAGTATTTGTTTCGATTGCATCCATGGAAGAAGCTGCCCGCGACAGGAATATGTTACCCTTCGAATCTCTCCTGCTGTAACTCTCTATCTCATGGCTCATCACTATGTTACACTGTCTCCAAGTCTCACCCATCATCTCCACTCCAAAGTACGTTAAGTGGTCGGTTATGCTACTTCCCATTACCGATCTGAAACAACAAAAGCCAAGAATTATACTCGATATATTCATGTCATCTGTTCAGTAGTCGAGTGAAAACTTGAAACTTAAGGCGTGTTTGTAACGATTCCTGACCAATAGTCGATGCCTCAGATGGAGGAACATTGACTAAATAATGATTTACTTTTCGATTCTATGTGTATTGCAGACTGGGATTATATCAGCCAGTTTTTGCTGAGGGATCAAATAGAGACCAGAGTGTTAGTACCTGCTGCATGTAGGATCTTCACCAGTGCTGTCACAAACTTTCTCCACACCAAAAATAACAATATTTAAAATATTGAGATCTCTCACCCACACCTGCAATCCAAAAGATACCTTACCAACTGTTGCATATAAATCTATAAACAGACACCGTGATGAACATAGACCATTGTAGGACGTGAGAATGATAAAATAAAAAAGGGAAAAAGACGTTACCTCTGTTGGGAAGTGGTGGTATGTTTTTTGAGGGAAAAGATAATAGTAAGGAGGCAGATGAGGAACCATATCATGGTCATGTACGATTCGGAAGGTATTAGGCACAAGCAAATTGTAATAAGATGCAAAAGCAGCATTCCCAACACGAGGTTGCCCAAATGTCATAACCTGTACGTTTTCTTCTCCTTCATTTACCTGCGATTTACATCCCAATTGACATTATCAAAAACTTTAAAGGACAAAACATAAGAAGATAATGTAAAAATTGGTTTCATTCCAGGATATTTACAACTAGGTCTAGCCCACAAAAGGAAGCCATGGCTCCTCCCATCGAATGACCAGTCACCATGATGTTGAGGTTCGCCCCATAGAGTTTCTTAGCTCGTTTTACTGCATCCAAAATCGCAGGTCGTACGGTTGTATTGTGATAAGCACTATAAAAGCCATGGTGCACCTGCCAATGTAGAAAAGTATTACAAATTCCACCGTTCATGACCAGCTCAACGAGGAAAACTTTTTGTTAAAGCATACCATTGCATCTGGCATATCAGGGTAATTTAGATCAAGCTGTTTCCAAAACAAGTCTGAGACCCAATTTTGTATGCTGCATAAGTTTGGAAGATTAAACATCAGAAAAGTTTAGGCAAAGCTGTAGCTTTTAGATTACAATGACGAGAATAAAACCTGTGTTCTTGAGTTCCCCGAAATGCAATAATGATAGCATTCAAATCCTTAGCCACCCCAACATACGCCTGTTGTTACAAGTTACATGTACTAATAATATTAGTAATTGTCCAATGAAAACAGATGTCCAGATGTAGCTTATGATATCAGGGCAGACCTGTAAGCAGTGCTCAATGTCTACTATTACCTCGATTACTTTAAAACCCTGCACCATCCATAAAAAAAGTTAGGATACCCAACTAAACCTATTAGCTTTATACCTACCGTGATTTCAAACAGTGATCCGCCTCAACATCTGTTTTACCTTAGTCAACCCATTGCATCTTTCGCACGTCCAAGTGAAGAGTTCTGTCAAGTCAGACATATAGACCTGCATACATATATAGACTCATATCAACGATTTGGTGCACTTGATCAGTGTAAGCTCTCTTCTCTAGTAATGCTAATAACAATATATGAGAAGATAAGGACAAGTGTTACACATCTAGTAATTCCTTCCTATCTTGCAGAATATCTGACTTTGTCAAAGAACAGAGTTGTTACACACGCTTTCATTTTGGTGCAGTAATATACCATTAACTTACCGCAGAAGTATACTGCACAAGTGTTATGGCAAGCGTATGGTTATAAACAGGTCGACCATCATCACTCTTCAATTTGAGAGCTGCAATCAGCAGAAAAAAGTCACCATAAGTATACTTAGTTCAGCCTTAGTTTATTTGTAGCTTCACCGCTACACAAAATTGGCCCTTCACGAATCAACACTATTCAAGTTTGAGAATCCAAGTCACATTGTCATTAAACAGAAGTTTCAAATCTTGATTAGGCTCAGAGAGACTTAAGGGAGAACTGAAAATGAAGTCCATAATAAAGGAAAAAGACACAGAATCATTGTAAAGGTTGCAGTATCACCTCTTCCACATGAAAAGGGAAGAAGACAAGCAAAAATTGCCAGTAAGAACAACCATCTCTTTAGTTCCATATTCTGCAAAATGACAATAAACACAGCCTTTAGCTTATAAGGACAAAATAATGGCAAAATTGAGCTAAACAAAGCAGAACTCGGAAGCAAATTAGCTAAAAACAACACCTGACAAAAGAATTAAAGCAAACGAAACAACACCTGACCTTATAAAACAGACTCATATGATCCAAACAAACGAAGATTAACGGCAAAAGCCAAAAGAGATTTCAGCAACCAATTAAGTCCAGCAAGAACAAAATAGAAAAATAAAAACCCAACAAAAGAATTAAATCAAACGAACCAAATCCTTGGTGAACGCACCAATGAAGATATCGGCCAGTGATCGGAGACTATTCCCGGCTAAGATATAACTGCGATTGCAAATCGCGAAAGAGAAGAACCGTCGATGATACAATTTTTTTTTTTTATAACAGAATAAGAATATACTAATTTTCTGAAAGTTCCAGTTTCATCCTTTTGACACGCAACAGCGAAGGAAGGAGGCGTGTTGGGCTGGGTCTTACTAGAGGGGTATTATTGGAATAGAAAGTAAGAGATCAAATTTAACTTCGAGAATCGAGACGAACCATAAGCCATGACCGAGTCGCAGCACTTTCCTACGACATTCAGCGAAAGACTCTTTATGATCCAGAGGCTTTCCATTGCTCTTCCATGTTTTGATTCGATAGTGGACAAAACCAGAAGAATTTCGAACTATTCGACAAATACACAGTTGGATCATTCATTCACATAACATATTTACATGTATAGTAAAATCCAATGTCAATGTGATCATGGATTTAAATTAAGAAACGTGATATCGTTTTGCTAGATGCTATCAACCTACCACTTATTTACAAAGTCTTCAATATCATCTGTTCACCCTTTTTCGCGACCACAAAGAATTAAAGAACCCTTCTTCTTCCTCCATTGAATCTCCCAATCCTCCCCTATCAAAGCTTTCTTGTTCAAGACTCGATTTCAACCAACTCCTATAGAGTCGAGACTCCGGGTTTTGATGAAGTATCTGTTTTGATTACATCTGTGGAAGCAACTGCCCGCGATAGGAGTATGTTACCCTTTAAATCTTTCCTGCTGTAGCCCTCCGTCTCTTGGCTCATCACTATGCTGCATTGTCTCCAATTCTCACACATCAATTCCACCCCAAAGTACGTTAAATGATCAGCAATGCTATTTCCCGTCACCGATCTGAAACAACAAGAGCCATGAATTATACTAGATATGTCTAAAAATGTCTGGTATCCGAGAAAAAACATGAAATAAGGCGTGGTTGTTGATCAATACTATAATGATCATACGTTTCGATTTGTGGGTTTGGTCTTGCTATTGTAGGTATATTGTGGAGAGTAAATATATCAGCAAGTTGTTTCAGAGAAATTGATACTACCTGCTGCAAGTAGGATCTTCACCGGTGTTGTCACAAACTTTCTCCATGCCATAAATAACAAAATTCGAAAAACTGAACTTTTTCACCCACACCTGCAACCCAAAACACACCATTACTGCTTTGTTCAAAGTTAATAAAGCAGGCAGAGAAATTACGCTCAGACATTGGACAGATCGCCAAGTAATCCAGATTTTCGGGAAGTGGTGGTACGTAAAATAGCTTAAAGTTGAAAGTATTATTCTGATAAACATCCAGTGCACTGAAAAAGCAAGGTTACCTCTGTTGGGAAGTGGTGATATGTCTTTTGAGGGAAAAGATAATAGTAAGGAGGCAGATGAGGAACCATATCATGGTCATGCGTAATCCGGAAGGTATTAGGCACAAGCAAACTGTAATAAGATGCAAAAGCAGCATTCCCAACACGTGGTTGCCCAAATGTCATAACCTGTACATTTTTTTCTCCTTCATTTACCTGCGATGTATATCCCCAATCGACATCGTTAACAACTTTCAAGGACGAAACTTAAGAAAATAAAATGAAACCAGTTCAATTCACGGATGTTTACAACTAGGTCTAGCCCACAAAAGGAAGCCATGGCTCCTCCCATTGAATGACCAGTCACCATAATTTTGATGTTCGCTCCATAGTATTTCTTAATTCGTTGCACTGCACCCAAAACTGCGGGCCGTATAGTCGTATTGTGATAAGCACTATAAAAGCCATGATGCACCTGCCAATGTAGCCAACTATTACAAGTTCCACACTAATACATAACCAACTAGATGAGAAAATCTTGGCATTAAAGCATACCATTGCATCTGGCATATCAGGATAATTTAGATCGAGCTGTTTCCAGAACAAGTCTGAAACCCAATTTTGTATGCTGCACAAGTTTTGGGTAGATTAAGTATCAACCAATTTCAGGCAAACCCGTAGCTTTTACATTACAGTGACGAGAATAAAACCTGTGTTCTTGAGTTCCCCGAAATGCAATAATGATAGCATTCAAATCCTTCGCCACCCCAACATATGCCTGTTGTTACAAGTTAATGTATTATATTAACAATTGCTCAATGAAAATACATCATGTCCAGATGTAACTTATAATCATAACTCATAAGGTAATAACTCATAAGGTAGACCTGTAAGCAGTGCTCAACGTCATATATTAGCTCTATTACTTCGAAACCCTGCACCATCCTAAAAGCATCAGAATTCCCAGTTGGAGCTATTAGATACATACCGTGGCTTCAAACAGTGGTCTGCGTTATACCTTTGTAAAACCATTGCATCGTTCGCATGTCCAACTGAAGAGTTCTGTCAAATCGGACACGTAGACCTGCATACAATATAAGCTCGATTCATCCACTTGGTGCAATTTATCAGCATAAACTCTCCGCTAGTACTGCTAATAATGATAAATAAAAATATGAGGATAAGTGTTATACATGTAGTAATTTCTTCTCCTTTTGGTTTACCATCTAAACATCTAATGATTCTTTCTTATCTTGCAGAATATTAGAGATATACAGCATGCATTCTATAGGAAATTAGGTTGTCAAGGAAAACAATTGTTACAGGGCTTCTTTATTACTGTAATAATCTGCCATTATCTTACCGCAGAAGCATACTCCACAAGTGTTATGGCAAGAGTATGGTTATAAACAGGTCGACCATCATTCTTCTTCAACTTGAGAACTGCATTTAAAGAAAGAAGTCAACATAAATTCACTTGTTTCAGTCTTATATCATTTTTAGCAATTCATATACTAAAGTACATGAAATATTCGATATCTTAAAGCTTCAAATCCAATTGATATTCATGGCTCCTCATACATCTGATCCTATGGATTGTGAATTGATTTGCTCCACTTAAAAACCATGATATAACTTGCAATTAGCCCTTAACGAATCATCACTACTTAAGTGAGACACATTGTAATGTAGCCAGATATTAAAGTTTATAATCTCAAGCACTATAATTACACATGATTTTCAAATCTCAATTAGGCTCAGAAAGACACAGGGAGAATCGAAAACTAATGTCCCCAGAATAGGAAAAAAACATAGTAATTAGAATCATTATAGAAGCTCCATTGTTACCTCTGCTATCACATGAAAAGGAAAGAAGGCAAGCAAAGAATGCCAATAAGAGCAACCATCTCTTATGTCTCATGTTCTGCAAGATGACAAAAGTCAAAAACACAACCATATCATCTTCTGTTCATCATCCAACATAAGGGCAAAATTGAGCTAAAAAAAGCAAAATTTAGAAGAAAACTAGCCAAAAGTAGAACACTTTCAGTTATAAAACGAGACTCACGCGATACAAACAAACGATAATGAGGGCAAAAAGCCACAAGAGATTTCAGCAACGAAAAGTCCCAGAACAAAACTGAGATCAAAGGAAGCGAGAGCAAAGCCTTGAATGAAATTCTTTCAATACGATTTAATAATATTTCGGTCGATGATCAGAGACTCTCCTCGAATGAAGAATTAATTTGATGATATAGGAGCGTGATCTGCGTTTTGCGAATCGCGAAAGAGAGAAGGAGATAGACGAAACGGAGATAAATTCGAATATTCTTGTTATCCTTAATTTACACTTCCATCCTCTATACGTAAAGACGCAGGCGAGAAAAGTGAGCGTTCTTACGAAGGGTATTATTGGTAATTTAGCTGCGTAGCGTGTTAATATTGCGAGTGATGAGGTGTCAATTGCGTGATTGGGCAGGCTGAATGGATAAGGCAGTTATAGAGAGAAGTTGTTGACCTTTTGACTTTTTAACTTTAAGCCCATGGGCCTATTAGTGTATACAAAAGTCCAAGGCGGGAATTCTAGAAACTCTCTTTCTCAGGTGGCGGGAAATTCGTTATACATCATGGCCAGGTGGCAAATCGTAGCCGTAGATTTGATCTCTAAAAATCAACGGAGTAAAATCGAATCAGAAGCTACGGTCGTTTCAAACGCCGGTCTTTGGTTGATACTTATATATATTTTCACTTTAGTTTTTTACTAAACAAAGCAAACTCAGGAACCCTTGATTCGATATCACAAACGAAATCAGGGTTCGAAGAGACGCGAATATGGCGAAAGCTTCGAAGCGGGAAGTTTCTTCGGATGAGGCATACTCGTCGGAGGAGGAGGAGCAAGTTAACGATCAGGCCAATGTGGAAGAAGATGATGAGGAGCTCGAGGCCGTCGCTCGCTCTGCAGGTTCTGACGAAGTACTCGTCTCTGACGACGAGGTTGTCCAATCTGAAGATGACGCCGACGAGGTTGGTCTCCGTTTCTGTTTCCCCCATTTCACATTTACATGTTCGCTGTGATTCCGGGGATTGCTGTCCGATTAGAGTTTCCTCTGGGATTTCCTCTGAGCATTGTTTTTGGATCTTTTGAATTCGATACTTCAATTTTTGGGCGTCTTTTAAGTTCGAGTTTGTGGTGTTACCCATTGTCTGTTTCGTCGCTGGATAGAATATCTAGAAATGCTTAGTGGTCGCTCATTATGGTGGTATATTCTTGTGACTCGCTAGGATATTTGGTCATCCTTTTCATGATTTTATGATTATATGTAGGACGACGAAGACGAGGAAAAAGCTGAGATCAGCAAACGTGAGAAGGCCAGACTTAAAGAAATGCAGAAGATGAAGAAGCAGAAAATTCAGCAAATTTTAGACGCCCAAAATGCTTCCATAGATGCAGATATGGTAAAGTAGTAAAACGAATTGAGCTGTTTGTCTTTGTGTTTAAAGGTATGGAATTAAAAGAACTCAGTTGTTCTATTTATCTAGAACAATAAAGGAAAGGGGAGATTGAAATATCTTCTGCAGCAAACTGAGCTATTTGCACACTTCGCCAAAAGTGAGCCGTCTCCGCCCCAGAAGAAGGGGAAAGGAAGGTGTGTAGAGTGTAACTGCTCTCATAATAATTTGTGGTTTTCATTAGAGTTTTCATGAACAAAATCCCAATACTTAATTTATTGGCCTCCATGTTATCTTCAGGGGTCGTCATGCTTCCAAACTAACTGAAGAAGAGGAAGATGAAGAGTATTTAAAGGAAGAAGAGGGTGGTATAGCTGGATCTGGAAGCACACGTTTACTCACACAGCCCACTTGTAAGTACCTATATTTTGCTCCTTTTATTTAGAAATGGCCCATGTTTTCCGTTTGCTCAAGTGCTATTGCGACATAATAACAATTTTTAGGTAGTTCTGTGTAAGCTCTGTAGAATATAGAGATCTGATCTTTATATTTTTCATATTTCAGGTATTCAGGGAAAGTTAAGAGATTACCAATTAGCTGGTTTAAACTGGCTCATTCGGTTGTACGAGAATGGCATAAATGGGATTCTTGCAGATGAAATGGTAAATCACTACCATGCATAAAATAAGGTTTTTTTAGTTCTCTATTCACTCTAATGCTAATCTTTATCTTTTTGTTCCATGATCTAGGGTCTGGGGAAAACACTTCAAACAATTTCTTTATTGGCTTACCTGCATGAGTACAGGGGAATTAGTGGCCCGCATATGGTAGTCGCTCCAAAATCCACCCTTGGTAACTGGATGAATGAAATTCGCAGATTTTGTCCTGTCTTGCGTGCTGTAAAATTCCTTGGTAATCCCGAGGAAAGGGTACGTCATAATAGCTCTGCCATTTGAATTGGTGTATCTATATGTGCGGACAGGATTCTGAAACCTATGTTATTTAATGCAGAGACATATTCGTGAAGAACTGCTAGTTGCAGGGAAATTTGATGTTTGTGTTACAAGCTTTGAGATGGCTATCAAAGAGAAGACATCATTGCGCCATTTTAGCTGGCGCTATATAATCATTGATGAAGCACATCGAATCAAGAATGAGAATTCACTCCTTTCAAAAACAATGAGACTTTTTAACACCAATTATAGGCTTCTTATCACGGGAACCCCCCTTCAGGTATTTGTCCAATCTTTATATCTATAATTGTTTAGATCCTTAAAGTTTTCTGTCAGATTGCGTCTGACTGTATGTTGAATCTACTTTTCTTGCATGAGGCTCTTTGAAGATGTTTGCTTTACTTTCGTGTTCTTTGTACATGCTTCATGTTATGTTCTGTACTTGATTTCTTTGAGATGAGTTAATCTTGTTATCCTTTGATCTCTCTTTTTTCCCCTAATACAGAATAATCTCCATGAATTGTGGGCCCTTCTCAATTTCCTTTTGCCGGAGGTTTTTAGTTCAGCAGAAACCTTTGACGAGTGGTTTCAAATTTCTGGTGAAAATGACCAGCAAGAAGTTGTTCAACAGCTTCACAAGGTATGTACTCGTATTTATCAAGTTTATTAACTTATTGTCTAAGTTCTCATGCTAAAACCTTATCTCTATCGGTGTTAGGTTCTCCGACCATTTCTTCTTCGGAGGTTAAAATCGGATGTAGAGAAAGGCTTACCTCCTAAAAAGGAGACTATACTCAAAGTTGGCATGTCTCAGATGCAAAAACAGTACTACAGGGCGTTACTGCAGAAGGATCTTGAAGTGGTTAATGGTGGTGGAGAACGCAAACGTCTGTTGAACATAGCAATGCAATTGCGCAAATGCTGCAATCACCCTTATCTCTTCCAGGGTGCGGAACCTGGTCCCCCCTACACCACAGGAGATCACCTTGTAACAAATGCAGGTTCAGTTTACATTCAAAGTAGATCCTTCAGATATATGTTATTAGTTACCTTTATTATTCATATGTTATTAGTTACGTTTTTTGTTGTTAGTTACCTTAATTATTCATATGTTATTAGTTACCTTTATTATTCAAAGTAGATCCTCCAAATGTTGCTAGTTATCTTAATTATTTAATGTGTTCTTCGGATACATTCAATCGTTTGAGCAGGTTCTTTTACGTTTTCTTGTGTCTAGGTAAGATGGTTCTCTTAGATAAATTGCTACCTAAGTTGAAGGCTCGTGATTCAAGGGTTCTGATATTTTCTCAGGTAAACAGTAACCCTAACATATTATGGTCCTTTTCTTTATCTCCTTTTCTTTTGAGTGCTGTTCTTCTTGTTTCTTGTCCTTATTTTACTAACGGTTTTGCTCGTCTATTTCAGATGACAAGGCTCTTGGATATTCTTGAGGATTATTTAATGTATCGCGGTTACCAGTACTGCCGTATTGATGGAAATACTGGTGGTGACGAACGTGATGCTTCCATAGAAGCCTACAACAAGCCAGGAAGTGAGAAATTTGTTTTCTTGCTATCCACTAGAGCCGGAGGGCTTGGTATCAATCTTGCTACAGCAGATATTGTTATCCTTTATGACAGTGACTGGTAAGGCTCTTTCTGTATTCATTTTAATTTATGTGTATATTTGTTATGCCTAATGAGATGGGTGGATGCTGGCAGGAACCCTCAAGTTGACTTGCAAGCTCAAGATCGTGCACACAGGATTGGTCAGAAAAAAGAAGTTCAAGTATTCCGGTTCTGCACAGAGGTTTCTGCCGTACCAATGTGTATGGAATAAGAAAAACAGAGAACTTATACTAATTATGCATTGGTCTTATACAGAATGCTATCGAGGCTAAAGTCATTGAAAGAGCTTACAAAAAGTTGGCACTTGATGCCCTAGTTATTCAGCAAGGGCGACTGGCAGAACAGAAAAGTAATTGCTTGTGTACTGAGGTTGTAAATACGTTGGCTTGTCTCTATATATTTATTTCTTTTTGTTACTTTACAGCTGTCAATAAGGATGAGTTACTTCAAATGGTGAGATATGGTGCTGAAATGGTGTTTAGTTCTAAAGATAGCTCGATAACGGATGAGGATATTGACAGAATCATAGCCAAAGGAGAAGAGGCAACGGCTGAACTTGATGCCAAGATGAAGAAATTCACTGAAGATGCAATACAGTTTAAAATGGATGACAGTAAGCGTGTGATTTATCTTATTTTCCTGTTTTTAATGGTGACTCCCTTGCATGGATCATGGTATGTTAGAACAATCTATTTTTTTGGTTTGTTGCAGGTGCTGACTTATATGATTTTGAAGATGACAATAAGGTACTCTTGAGTAACCGATTAAATGGTTTGAATGTTCAGCACATACTGTGGTTATGCTCTGCATGCTTTCTAATAAGTTCTCTTAGTGAGTTGTTTTCTAATTTTGTTTGGTAGGATGAGAACAAGTTGGATTTTAAAAAGATTGTGAGTGAGAATTGGAATGATCCACCAAAAAGAGAGAGAAAGCGCAAGTAAATGATACTTCTACTTTTTCTATTACGTGGTGTTTCTGTCTTCCTAAACAAAATCTAACTTTAACAATCTACTTTTATCTACCCACTCGTCAGCTACAATGAAACTGAATACTTCAAGCAAACATTGCGACAAGGTGCTCCAGCTAAACCTAAAGAGCCTAGAATTCCTCGCATGCCCCAATTGTGAGTACCTCAACTGTCTTTACTCTGTATTTAGCCTTTTCCCTGTCTTATGGATAGTATCTTTATCCTAAAAGTCTAATCTATTGTCCTTCCCGCAGGCATGATTTTCAGTTCTTTAACAACCAGAGATTGACCGAGCTGTATGAAAAGGAAGTGCGATACCTTATGGTGGGATAAATCTATCAATGTATTATGTAATCTATGCAACTTCTGTGTCATTTGTTCTAAATACCAACTTGTTTCACTTTGGTTTCAGCAAACACATCAGAAAACTCAGATAAAAGACACAATTGAAGTTGACGAACCTGAAGGTCTTTCTCAGTCTGTGCCCTCTTTCTTACATTATTCCACTGACTCAATGACTGATTAAGTAATATTTCTTAGAAATTGGAGATCCCTTAACCGCTGAAGAGGCAGAAGAAAAGGAGTTGTTGCTGGAAGAGGCAAGTAAAAACCATTTGAGTTTACTGTGGGTTGACATCTGTTTTTATGGGCTTTTTATAATTGAATGGAGTTGATATTTTCTTAGGGTTTCTCAACATGGAGCAGAAGAGACTTCAATGCCTTCATTAGGGCTTGTGAGAAGTATGGGCGGAATGACATAAAAAGTATTGCCTCTGAGATAGAAGGGAAAACAGAGGAAGAAGTTGAACGATATGCTCATGTTTTCAAAGAGCGATACAAGGAGCTAAATGGTAAGTAACTTTAGATTGTTACGCAAGTCTTTGAGTCTTTGCAGTACAATAAGGTGGAATATTCTGCCGCACAAAACAGTCTTATGCTAAGTAAGGTTTGTCTCTTGTTATACCTTCTAAAATATGTAGATTATGATAGAATCATCAAGAATATTGAAAGAGGAGAAGCAAGGATCTCTAGGAAAGATGAAATCATGAAAGCTATTGGGAAGAAACTGGATCGCTACAGAAACCCGTGGCTGGAACTGAAGATTCAGTATGGCCAGAACAAAGGGAAGCTGTACAATGAAGAGTGCGACCGCTTCATGGTCTGACACCTATTTTATCAAACTTTGTGGGTTGAGCGAGCTATCACTCTTTTTGTTTCATTCTAATATAATCCAAGGAACGTGTGATTAACAGATATGCATGGTCCATAAACTGGGGTATGGAAACTGGGATGAGCTAAAGGCGGCGTTTCGGACATCCCCCTTGTTCAGGTTTGACTGGTTTGTCAAATCTCGTACAAGTCAGGAATTTGCAAGAAGATGTGACACCCTAATTCGGTTGATTGAGAAAGAGAATCAAGAATATGATGAGAGAGAGAGGCAAGCCCGTAAAGAGAAAAAGCTTGCAATGGTAAGTACTTGTAATAGAATCTTTTAGTTCACATACTATATAGGGTTCAGTTACTGGTGGAATTGTCTCTCATGGTCTGCTCTTTAAGTTGTTTCAGAGTACAACGCCATCAAAGAGAGCTTCAGGTAGGCAAGCAAATGAGAGCCCTGGTTCTGTTCTGAAGAAACGAAAGCAGTTGTCTATGGATGATTATGTTAGCTCGGTACGCAAAATCATTTCCAAAATATAGAATTGTTCATTTTGCTTTTTATGTGCTGCAAACCACATTGATCCCAACTAAAAATCAAAACTTATGTTTCTGCAGGGAAAGCGTAGGAAATAAGAAAGACCTCTGTTGAATGCAGCGTAGGAAACGAGGATCTAATATTTTGTACTCACAAGCATTTCTTCCTGCATTGTTTCCTCACATCTCTTGTCTCTACTTTTAGTATTTTTTCTGCATATTTCATTTGTAGAAAATATGAAACGCATTCCTAGTTATACTATCAGAATTCTTAGTAGTACTTCTTGTATAATCTCAATCGGCTTGGCGTCGAATCTGAACAGAACATGTATCTTCGCAAGCTGACACTGCTTCCCAAGGGAGTGACGTGTCCGAAGTCTTTTAAGGATAGTTTTTGACTTTCCTCTTCTCTTTCCGACAGACTCGGCTCGAATCCATACGCAAATGACACTAAAAATAGTACAGAAAATTTTATAAAAATCGACTCAATTCTCCCTCCCATTTTACATATACAACCCATTAAAAAAAAAAAAAAAAAACC
>WJSH01004449.1:246099-256303 GCA_009757365.2 Lepidium campestre
TATGTTCTTGAGCTTCAATCACATTATTGAAGAGTTTCTCTCTCTCGACTCAGACATTTAATCCGACAACAGACCGACCTGATCCAACAAATGTTTATATGACCCCAAAGCCTCTCTCTTTGCCTCTTGACACAAAGACAAAAGTTCTTTCCTTTTTCAACACAAAGCTTTACTCTTTCCTTTTTCAGTCATTTGTACTATCAAAGCTGCCAGGTCCATTGGTAGCTCTCTTCCTCTCCCTCAAATTCTCCCCCCACACCTTTGCTTCTGCCACCGCCCTCTCTCTATCTAGATCTCTGTTCCTCGGAGTTCCTCTTGTTGCTCTCCCAACACTCGCTGGGCTCCCTCTCTGTGATTCCGTCCCTTCGAAATCGCCTAATCCCCATTTTCTCCCTGACCCGCCTCCTGTCTCGCTCCCTCCCTCTGATCCTGTATTCACTTCCCTTACCATATCCCTTCTTCTGTAGTCAGGAGAGTTCTTGTGAGTCGCTGGAGACCCTAACCGACTCCGAGTCTCTGCAGGACTATCCAAGCTACTCCCATCTCCCATGCTTCTCCGTTCATCCCTAGTCTTGATAAATGGCGGCGCACCACCGCTTCTATTGCTTTGACCACTCGGCGTGTTTGGATCAAACGTTTGGGAAGCTAAGTAAGTAAGAGCTGTCACCACGTCACCGATCAGTGGTCTTGTCGCCGCTTGTTCCTGTAAACACATTGCTGCAACTGCAAGCGCTTGATATAGGCCACGCATTGGATACCGTCCTTGCAGCAATGGATCCGCCATCTTTGGGAATTTTCTACGATCCTTGAACAATGGCCTAGCCTGTTAATCAAACAAAGACCAACAAGCGAAAGAGAACCCCAAGACTTCAAGTAAGCACAGATTTTTCAGAGCCCAAAACGTTTATTATTGAGATTTTTAACATACCCATGCGACAAGGTTGTGCTCTCCAGGTGCACGAGCATTATCAATGGCTTTTCGACCCGTGATGAGCTCGAGAAACACAACCCCAAAGCTATAAACATCGGATTTCAAAGTGAGTTGCCCGGTCATGGCGTATTCTGGTGCACAATAGCCATATGTGCCCATCACACGAGTTGATACATGTGTTTTATCACCCACGGGGCCTAACTTAGCTAACCCGAAATCAGATAACTTTGGGTGGTAGCCATCGCCAAGAAGAATATTGGATGACTTCAAGTCTCTGTAGATCACAGGTGGGTTTGCTTTATCATGCAAATATTCCAGTCCCTTTGCCGCTCCTGCTGCTATTGTCATTCTCGTGTTCCAGTCTAGAGGCTCTTTATCCGGTGGGAGATCTGTAAAAACCAAAATTCTAATTGTTACATGTACTGCGTAGAACTATTACAAACTAACGTTTCGATTTGTTTACCATGAATAGCTTTGGAAGAACAGATTAAGAAAAGCTAAAGACTTTTTCTGATATATCAACGATAATATTAAAACATCCTTCTATTAAAACGCTAGATAGTGTGTCACGTTTTCTATGTATCATAGTTTCAAATACCAATGCTAAGGTTTCTTATCTTCTGAAAACGAAAGCAATCGTTATAGTTCTCAGTGTAATTTCAATGTAAAGAGCGTGGAAATATCAATAGGCTTACCATGTAGATGATCCTCCAATGATCCTAGTGGCATATACTCGTACACAAGAAGACGCTGGTCACCATCAGCGCAATAACCAATCAAATTCACAAGATTGGGATGATGCAGAAGGCTCAGCATAAGAACCTCTACAAGAAACTCTCTGTTTCCTTGTAGGCCATTTCGATCTAGCTGTTTAACAGCTACTATCTGCAAAAACATATAATCCAATCAGACAAAGCGATTATAAGAAAAATAAAAGGATGCAACTGTTGATTGTCTACAAGAACTTCACCTGTCCTGTGCTCTCTAGACGACCCTTGTAAACACGTCCGAAACCTCCTTCTCCAAGAAGACATTCCTGTCGAAAGTTTTTAGTGGCAGCAGCTAACTCTCGGAAAGTAAACGTTTGAGCAGCGATGTTAGCGGTTGGCCCTTCTTTTGGAGCAGTTAGCTCCTTCTTCTGTTCAGGACCTCGTCGAGACTTTGATTTATCTACAGAAAAGAAAAAAGAAGAAAATGTTAGTACTTAGCGTTACAAAGCAATGCACAGGGAACAATTAATAAAGCGACTGACTTAATAAGAAAAGGGACAAGACGACATTAACCATCGAATCGAAAGCGAATTGAGCTTAGCACAGTCAAATTCAATCAACACAGAACCTTTCACCAGTCTTCATTTCTACTACTGACATAATAGTGATGTCTACAATTACAGAATATCCTTATCGAGTGAAGGGTTATGAAACCCTAAAGCTAACATTTTTATGATTTATTGCTTGTTGTATTGCATTGAGAAATCTAATTCAGCATAATCTAATTGCATTCCATGTATAGAGATCCTAAGAACTTTAATTTTGAGCTAAATTGTATCATAACTATAATCAAACCTACCAATAAACATCAGATCTCAGAAATTAGAATACAGAAACCCCATAGCTGTAAAGCAACCGCAGTTGCATTAGATAAAAAACATCAAACTTTCTTTCCAAATCATGTCCGAAGATACGAACTTTAAGAGAATCCAGAAACTTTAAAATTCGATCTAAGACAGGAAAACTCAACAGATCCCAAAAAGATAGAATGAAACATTTTACCTAAACTGGCATGGTGAGACTGAGTAACAGAGCCATCCTTAGCTAAAACTTCCTTCTTTACCGAATCTTTCGCAGTAGCGTCTTTAGCCGAAGATCCAAAGCAAGGCAAACACCCACTCATCTCCGAAGCTATGTCCTCGGAGAAATTGCAATTCAGACCCAAAAATAAAAAGACAAGAAACCCCTACCGACAAGATCAATCAACCGGAGAATCCCAACATAAGCTCTCAACAACACATCTTAAGATTTTTTTTTTTTTAAGAGCAACCCAAAACAAGAAAATAGAGAACTAAAGACGAAAAGCCTCGGCCTTTTTTTCAATGCATCTCTCTCTCTCTCTCTCACACTCGAGATCTTTGGAGAGAGATCGAGACCAGCAGCAGATCAACAAATCGAGGAATTTTTTTTTTTTTGATGTGGGTGCTACGCGAGAAGAGAAGGGAAGGTAAAGAATAGATATGAAATTTTATTACATAGATTTGATATTAATAAATCAAAAATCCTTTTTTTATTAAAGTAAATATCAAATTAAGGGAATGATTATCCATTTAAATGAGAGATTAATGACAACGTAATCTAATCTAATCTCTTGCCGATTATGTTTTACACATGTAATTGTTTACTGACCATATTCAGTACGCCAAGTGATGGTAAATTGGTAATGTATTACTGAAATAGTAAATTACATATACACAATACTAAAGTAGTGGATATTATTCAAACGTATTAAACATTTTTTAATTTAAAAATTAAATTTATATTCTCTTATAATGAAATGTAATATATTGTGAATTTTATTATATAAAATCTATGTTAAATTCTTTAAATAGAAAAAAATATAAATGGTCATATAAAATTAGAAAAACGAGAACAAAATTACCAAATTGGGAGAAGACTATTGGTTTTCTAATCAACTTATAGTTTACTTAAATTACATATATTAAATATGTCAAATTAGATATGAAATATAAATAAATTAGAGATATGATGAAAGAAAAAATCACATGACATGACGAAATAAAGTTGTGAAATATAATAATGAAAAGAAAAAAACTCTTAATTGTTACATATTCTCAACTAAAACGTCAAAGATATTGTGTGTTTTTACTTTAAACCTCCATTAAAATTAGAACCGATGGATTTACAGCTTATTCCAAATAAATAGTATTTATCACGAAACTACCATTTTTGTTACCAACTATAGTAATTACAAAATAGTAGAATTAGACTTGAGTTTGTATAATGGAAAGGTCAATCGAAGGCTAGATATATCTAATAGGTTTCTCCTTTGAATCGATCTCATTGTTGTGATCTATAACAAATTCCTCGTTCCATCGTTGGAGGTGGAGGGAGAGAGAGTGAGAGCGAACTTCGTTTAAACGTCGTTGAGATAGATCATACCAGTCGATTCTGATTGTCGGATCTCACTTCCAACCATTGCTCTCGCAAAATCTAAAGAAGTCTTCAAAAACGAAAAATCGATCTTTCCTAGCGACAATTTATTTTTTATTTTATTAATTGTAGTTCTCTGGTAATAGAACATTAACTACTTTTTATTCTATGACTTTTGTGTATTTTTATCATTCTATCAATGATATTTTTTTGGGTCAAACTATCGATTATATGTCCCATACATATTCTACAAATAACGATGGTAATACTACTAACGGAGTCAATGTTGATTCTTAGTCAACCTTACGATGTAACATCGCCCATACATTTGATCATTTGAAGGTTTGTTTTTTTATATAAAAAAATTAGTTGGAGATATAAGTTGAATATTTTCAAAAACTTGGAAGAAATAGGTTTTTTACTCTAATTAAAAACTCACTACTTATAGTAGATAATAATATACATGTCAAGAACCATATGACTCAATTGGCTTACCCCCTGATGTATCTTAGCATCAAGTGGGGAGTTCGAATCCCCACTCTATTCCAATTGGAATATTTAAATTATGGATCGGACATTGTGAATCTAATTATTAAAAAAAAAAAAATAGTATATATGAATATTATATTAAAAAAAATTTCTGAAAATTTTATAATAGTTGTTTAACATTATAGGAGGATACAATTGTTGGAACTATATTATAATTGAAAGAAACCATAATCTTCCGAAAATCTAACTAAAACTAAACATTAAAAATAAACTAAAGACTTTGAGGCTAAATTAACGGCGTCGGAAGAGAAAGAAGAATCATGACTGTCGGAAAGTGGGTCCCCCATTTCGGATATGCTCTCACGCTTTGTGAATAACATTCTTAAGCCCACGCTTTCTTTTTTATTTTACTTTTCTTTTTTATATATAAACGCTTTCTTTTCTTTTTATTTTCCTCATCATCAGATATATGATGTACTGTATGTAATTATTTCCTAAATACCGATGATTTATTTACATTGCCATCATTTCATCGTTAATAGAATTGTAAAACACAATTACTTCGTCTTCATTAATGTTTTAAAACACAAAAGACGAGAACAAATTGTTTCTTTATGTTAAACCAAAATTCAAGTGAATACATTAGTTTTTTATTAATGATCAATGTGAATATATTTATATTTCGATTTTGTAGAAACCAGTGTAAAATCACCGAGTTTTACTCTAAAAATGTAAAACAATTAATTATCTAAAATAATAATCTCCAATATACTATTGACGTAAAAACTCATAACATGAAACTCATCGCGTCTGAAGTAAGGTATTTGGTCAAATTACAACGTCTTTCATCTTTAAATAAATAATTATGGCCTCTAGTTTTATATATATATATATATATTTCAAATTTGAAGAGAGTTTTATAGAAAAGGAAAAGGTCTAATATTTAAATGCCGGCTCAAAAGAAACATCAAACAAGTTGACTCACGAGTCGCCAAAAAAAAAAAGCTACATTTATTCCTCAAACAAGTTGACTCACGAGTCCTATCATTTAACCGTTCCTTATTAGTCTTTTTCTTTTTTGGTTTTAAACGTTCCTTACTCTTTAGTCTTTACATTTACGAATATTTAAATCAAGTGTTAAGAAAAATTCACATTTAACAGTAAAGTATTGTTAGTGGTACAAATCCAATAAATTAGACTTCGATGTAAGAAAACACTTGGGTTTCAAATGAAGACCGACTTTCTAATAATAAAAAATATATAATATGTATATTATACAATTCTTTGGTGTTATTAAAATGTACCATATTTGTTTTTCCGTAATTGTTATTATAAATATGTATTGTTATTTTGGAAGATTTTATATTTAGAAAAAATATATATATATTGGTGAGCCGAGGGAGTGATCGTGTGGAACTCGACACATGGTATTCTCCATCTTCCACTGTTAAAGATAAAACGACACGTGGCAGTGTAACAGCTAAGGAGAGTTTCTCAACAGACAATGCACATGAGCGTTGTGGATAATTGCCTCCGTTGTCGGAAAGAAACATTATGGACTTGTTACGTGATCAATAGGACGGTTTTTTAATTAAACTTATGACCACCGTCGATCCTCTCATTATTCAACACGTGTCATTAGTAAGTGTAGTCAATGATTGTTGACCAAACTCCTTAACGTCTGTCATAAATCTTAACTTTGTAATTTCACAGATTCGTTGTTAGGAATTTTAAACATTTTTTGCTTAATTTAATGTTAATCAGCTTTTTAATTATATATAAATTGATTTCGTTAAATAGCACAAAAACAAGATATCACAAACTCTTTCGATTTTCGTTTTTTTAGACAATATTATTCATAAAACATTTCATACGCGACAATGAAGTTTATTACTATAAAACCAAAAAAAGAAGTTTATTATTATAAAAGAATTCATTCCTAAAATAGTTTAACAACAGAGTACTGTAAGACAACAAATAGTTTATTATATCGTTAGACAATTAGAACCACATAATTCTCTTTTTCACATTAGAAGATGAGGATATAATCAGACTGACGTGTATAATTAGTAAATATGACTATACATTGAGTGTCCTTAGTTAAGTATCTGATTCATAATTATTCCAGAAATTCATTAAATCCTTTTCTTACTTTTTGCTCTAAACAGCAACAAAAATAAATAATGTTGGAGAGTTTCCTAAATATCACGTAATATATTTAATGGAAACGGGACCCAATTAATTGATGCCTATGGTTACATTACACGTAACCAAGACTAATGGTGTATGGAGGGATTCGCTTAGTTAATAATAAAAATTATTATTTAAGTGGAATTAAATATGTTTCCTATTCATGATAATGATATATCAAACCACAAGACGCATAGATCTATAGAATCATTCAATACATATAAATAAAAATTAGGAGTACGTGTAATATACACGTTAACCCATGTTTACAGTTGGTAGTTCTGTTACGAGCATTGCTAAACTCTGGTTATTGAAAATCTGACAATTAAAACGTGATTTGATCCCAATTTTAAATAGTTTATACTAATGAGATGTCTTAATTAATCTGAATGATGAAGTAAGGAAACAAGTAGTGACGTGTATGGGTTTTGTGCTAATGATCCCATGTACTTCTTTCTCGACCTTCGAGGAACCGTGTCGTAAACGTTGTCAAACCGCTACCAGAAAATTAGCGTTCTCAAACGCGGATATGATTTACACGGAATCGTCAGGTCATTTTGTTGTAATTTTTTTTTTCACTGGAAGAAAATAATAGAACCAGATACAGCAAGAAATAAACAAGACATAGATCCAAGAAAATACAAACTCAAAATAGTTGAGTTAAGCAACCACATCGCAAGAACTGAGCAGAACGGTGAACGAGACCTCCTATGGCGAATACGGGCACCTCACAAATGAAGATTAAGACTTCTACACCGGTAAGATCCGGCTTCGGCGAAGTCGAACATGAATACTCAACGTAAACGATTGACTGGTTGACACCACAATAAAAACCCAAGACAAGACCAGACTTCGATCAAGTCGTAAAAGTGCAGACAAGGAGCGAATAAACCTTTACCGAAGAAAGTCAACCTCATACAAGACCAACAACAGATCGAACCCGAAGAAACAAAACAAAACTGAACCAAGGAAAGCATTAACCTAAATCTAACCCGAATAAATCTAACCTAACCGGAACTTAAACTTAAAGAAACAAAAAAACAAACCTGAGCACCCAATACTAGCAACAACCCGCATAAACCCTAATCTGAGAAACCACAATGACTACTCAAAATCCGCAGCAACGGAAACCAAACCCTAAATCTAGCTGTCCTCAAGCTAAACCAAAGGAATGAGCAACATAAGCTTAAGGAAAAGAGAGAAAAGACCACTACCCAGAAAACCGGTCACAAATCCGACGAGGAAGACCCGACGGTGACAGAGACTACAACGGTGACGACAGCTGACCCAACACACTGCCCGGAGCCACACTGCGACGTCCTCTGATTATGTTGTTGTTTGTGTTGATGATTTTACTCTTTTTTTGTCGTGTTTCTCAACTTCTATTCTTGTCGGAAGAGACCTACGAAATGATATATTAGCATTGTAATACGTTGTCCCCCACACACAAAGCAACTTACCTTTTGGTTTTTCTTTTTTTATTTAGTCAAAAACAAAAAAAACCAACCTACTGATTTTGAGTGTGCTATTTATTTAAATACTTCTTGGTATTATTCAATTGTTGGGTAGTGTATAGGCCTTATCCGGGAAGTTAGGCCCGATAATATCGTTAACTGTTTCTTTTTTTCTTGTAAATATTATGATTTAGTTATAAAAAATTATAAAACATGAAAGAGCAAGCTAAAAAGTGTTTTGGTGTTAATTGTATATTTATATATATTTTTTCATCAAGATTTGACTCTATGCTGCATTACCTCACACTCACATAATAGGATTTAGTTTGAGGTATAAATTGAGTTTAATTTGTCGATTAAGTTGTTGATAAAAAAACAAATGCTAATTCATGCGAAACCATGTTCTCAGGGTTGAGAGTCGTCATGGCAATAGGGCACGACGACGTTTAATTACGAAGACGCTCATTATATTGGCTCCAAAAGCATTAGATTGATATTTGTAAACCGAGTTTTGTTTGTAACATACTAAATTACTAATGAGTGATGATAAGAAATAATAAGACCTAGATTTCGAAACTGATTAATGTCCCTTTAATCAGGAGAATATTTCGACCAATTGAAGCACATAAGGTATTTTATTTTATGTTAGGTTCGGTTCGATCGGAATCTTTTACAAAAGTGAGCCACCTATATAGTGTGACTCTGAAAATTTATCTCTTAGTAGTTAGGTTGTAGTAGAGGCCCATTAGCTTGAAGTCGTATGAAAGATGGGATATTTTGTTGACCTTCTCATAGTTGATGATATTAACGCAATGTGTCCAAATACGATGGCTTCATTGGTACGTAGTCATAAACCTATCCTCAAAATTGATATATGAAGTCTTGGCCTTTGGGATGATCACACAGCCAACACGATCTTATTTATTTATATTTTAGGTGAAAACGAATCTGCACAGTGCATTGTATATTAAAAAAGTGAGATTCACTTTTTTTCTTCAAATTAAAAACTAGGAATTTTAATTTTGGGGTAAGAAATAAAATGAAGAATATGATTCGGAATTTTTGGTGGGAACACGCGTTTCTCAGTTGCGGAATAGAGAATTCTTTTAGAGAGCTGACGCCAAATTCATTTTTGTCAATCTCATAGCTCCACGTAACGTAATAATTGAGATATGTTGATAAATACACCAATACGCGAATATATGTTATCATATATTTGTTTTTTTTTTTAGCATCTTTTGTTTTTTCTACAAATTTATTTTTAGTATCTATTCTTATAATTGGAAAAACAAAAAGAAAAACAAATCTTTTGTTTTGTTAAAATAATAAATATGTATATTTATGCAATTTGATATGCAACCACGCGACGTACGAATGTGACGCCACGATCCGTCCTCGCGATCTTTATTACTACTAAAATCGTCGACATTGGTCATTAACTTACTTTAAAAAAATAATAATTTATTAACCTAAATTTCAAAGATTTATATACAATTTAAATAATCATATATAGTGTGGCATACTTGTAGACATATATGTAGACAGTAGATTACATGCATGATATAATATAAAAATATAAAAGCGCACATATTCTAATACAGTTTGAGACATATTCACAAATTTCGTGCGATTTTATCTTTTTTTTTTTCTTTTTACAAAAAAATATAGAAATCAATAGCATCTTGTATTTGATATATAAAGTTGACATTCTTTTCCAATTTTATAACTTATTATTTTATAATATATCTTCCATACGATTGGCATATATATGTTGATCTCCATACATCTTATCCTATAACGTACATACATTTTCTTATATATATCATATACCGATCTACATTTCACTATATATTAAAGATCACTATTAAAACCAACTCAGTAATTTGTGTAAACCAATGATCTTGGTCCTCTAATGTTTATTAGTAAATAATCACCTTTAAAACCAAAATTTTTTGTTAAAAAAAAAAAAAAAAACG
>WJSH01004449.1:256336-296573 GCA_009757365.2 Lepidium campestre
ACGTAACTCATATTCACATGTGGATCCTATCGACAATATTAAATAAAAAAATATTAAAGTTAGTTGGGGCAAAATCGTGTAAGAAATGTTAATTAAAATTTTCGCACAATATATAAAAAAGTGTTAATAAAATTTTAGGAATTCGATGGATACATATGCATGAACCCAAATCTGGCCATTGGTTTTGTAGCAGGCCAAACATTGGGGTCCAAGAGTCGTATATGCAACCACACCATCCAACCTTGCTATATTAACTTTCGTTTTATTACGACATATATATATATACTATATACTTTTTATATATGTAAATTCACGTCTGGAAAGGGCATCTCTGCAATATGGAAAATGAAATTTATTTAACAAAAAGTTTTATTTAATTTCACGTCTACATAATTTACTTGCTGGATAAATGTTCTTTTCACGTGCTTGTAGCCATCAACATATTCCAACCAAGGATTCCATGGAATTATAATATAGAAAGGCAAAATACCATTTTAATTTTTTTTTTTTAACAATTGGATCGACAAAATCCAATATATATGCAAAACTCTCCCCTAAAACTCCAAACAATATTATGTGAGGATTATGTGACTTTCTGGAATCAAATTCATAATATCGAAGACAACAATTAGAGCATTTAGTCACCGGACTATAAATTATATTATAAGCTTTATTAAATCAAGGATGACGATACGTTTACAAATGTAGGATTTGATTAATGATATATATATAAGTATGTGTATATTTTTTGTTAAAAATTATTGAAGAACTACACAAAATAGCTTATAAAAAGCATTGAGAACCCAATATCAAAATAGACATATATAGCTACTTTGGAAAATTATCACATAGTACGTACCAATTATATGTCCTTTTGTAATAAAGCTGTCGAAGCTCGAAAGTTGAGACTACCAATATGTTGTATAATGTGATTAATCTCAATATGTTTGGCATGTTGCAATGGATGGTCTATGTCACGCATCTTATCCGACATATCACAGGACCAGATCACGGCATGGTCTAGTGAGAATATATATCTGTATTTCTACACTAATCTTGATATAATCGTTGCTACGAATTTTCTCACATCTTTAGTATCATGAGTCCAATCCGACATTATTAGTTCTATCATTTGATCTTGGAGATCATTTGAAGGGCATGATGTTTATGTGCATATATATGGAAACCAAAATATCATATAAAAAACGCTTAGATTGGATTGTATCGGAATCTTGTTAAACCGAATGTTATGGGGAGAAAATAAAAGTTATTAAATGGGGACCTCAAGGGCATATTATAGATATGTATAAGTATGTGTTTTTACTTTCATACGTATTGTAGATTCTTTGTCCTCTCACAATGAAAGCAAATGAAATGCTGAGCTCATTAATTTATAGAATTGTTCTCTTATAACTTTAAGAAGATAAGCTTTTTGTGAATTGCAAAATGTGGAAGTGGCGAGTCGAGAATAGAATCCTCACGTAGGAGCTGAAGGAGACGTGGCCTAAATAAATAAAGAGGCTCTATTTTGGATAACTATTTCTCCAACTTATAAGATTCCTCTTGATAGGCTTTACATATTCCATTTTGAAAGACACAGCCATACAAAATTCAAGTCATTTGTATAATGCAAATGCAGAAATTCAACTCATCTTGTAAATTTAATCTTATTCCACATCTACCAATATGCTTGATCTCCTAATTAACTATATATAACCCCTCTAATAATAATGAGAAGATAAGAAAATGTCTTAAATTAGATGGTTAAATACTTATTTATGCACTCAATTCCAAATAATCGCAAAGTCTCGTGTGATAGAGTTTAACTATGAATTGAATTATATCACTATGAAGTTTGATCCAAGTGAAAATCCAAGTGAAAGAGGATCGGAGGCTTGGGTTTACTTGAATTTAAAGTCTAGAACCAAAGCCTATGAACTCTTTTTGATCTCTTTTTGATGCTCACTCATCCTCCAAGGACAAGATGGCATGTATCCTGTTTGTACATAAAACAGTTAGTAAACTAGATCTAGTAGAATGCTGCATTTTGTTTGATTCAAATGATGAGAAGTACTTAAATATATGCACATGCATGGTCTAGTGGCCTGGGTTGACTCTCCAATCACCCATGCATGCATTTATTTTTAATTTATTCTGAGTTTCTTAACTGTTTAGTAGGGACCCATAGCAACATAACCTGTGATTTTATCTAACTTTTAATCTACCAGATTCATTCAGTATAGCATTGAGTTATAGCTGAGAACAAACTAAACCTTAAGAACAAAAAAGATTAAAATAAGCAACATATAAAAACCTACACTTCTCTTTTATTAATTAATCATTTAGTCTTGTTGTTTTTAATATTACTTAAAGATCGACTATTGATCGCTTTATGGAACCGTACGAAGGACATTCTTACCTTTTAGTCATGACTATAAATGTGTATGAAAAGATAAGTTCAAAAATCATTAGATTCTCAATAACTTACATTGTGTGATCCAAATTAAAGTAAGACTTCACTGTGTCGCTTTCGGACACGATATCGTAAGAAACAAAATCCAAACATCTTTTATGATCTCATCCAATAATGATAGTCTTCTCTGCCTCTATATAAACTAACACTTCTCAACTATTTCATATCCACACAACATTACTTCTCCAAGTAGAGTCAAGATTCATTATATTTTCTCTTAAATCTTTACAAAATCTATTCAATCTATAATCTATCTTTCACACGTATAGATTCATAAACCTATATAAGAAACGTCTGAAGAAGTAGTTGCAACTGTGATACCATATAAAATAGCAATGGAGATGATAACTAGGATGGTTATGGAGAGACCTGTGGTGATCTACAGCAAGAGCTCATGTTGTATGTCTCACACGATCAAGACCTTGCTCTGTGATTTTGGAGCCAATCCAGCTGTTTACGAGCTCGATGAGGTGTCTAGAGGAAGAGAGATTGAGCAGGCCTTGTTGCGCCTTGGTTGTAGCCCGGCGGTTCCGGCGGTTTTCATCGGAGGAGAGTTGATCGGTGGAGCCAACGAGGTGATGAGTCTACACCTTAATGGATCCTTGATCCCTATGCTCAAGCGGGCTGGTGCATTGTGGGTTTAACTTTAACTAGTTTACTTGACGCAGAATAATAATTTAAAACATCTTTGATTTCCGACATGGTAATATGATGAGTCCATGTTAGATCAATAACTAGGATGTCTTTTTTTTCTTTCTCTCAAAGTTCTCGCAATTTCAAATGTATTGAATTACTTGAACTATATATTATGAAAAAAATATTGATTTACATAACTAATATATAAGGATGAGGAATAAATAAAGATTTTGCAAACTAAGTTCTTCTGTTGCAAATTAAATAACGTATTGTTTTTTTTTTTGTCTCAAATGAAGTTTTCTAATGACTCTTATATCGGACTCTTGAATCATATAAGATTGTACTGACAACTAATATTTTAACTTCACTTTTACGTAACGTTAGAAGTTTGAAACTAGTTAAATAAAAACTAATCCATGATTCCATATAATATAAAAAACTTGACGTTTGAGGTTCTTTTTTTAATTTCTTTTTAGTCTTTAAATAATTAAATGTTGGTGTTTTCTTTCTAGTTCTGAGTTTCTTGCTAATAAATTAAAATAATATTCAAAAGTATATGAAATATTTTGAAATTATGAGCTTATTAGTTCAATTAATAACTCTTAAACTAAAGATTTGAAAAAGATCGAGAAGTCAGTGATATAAGTCGCGGGAAGTAGTGAAGCTGGGACCCACAAAGGCGTCGCAAATCGCGAGCATTAAATAACTTCGGCGAACTCAAATAACACTTATGCAGAAACAGACAAAACATGTCGCCATAACTCAACGAACCAAACCACACATGACACAACCGTTGTTTGTCTCTCTTTCTCTTTTTCTCCACTCTCGAAAGGCTAACTAAGCCCAGATCATTACAAGATTCGCTTTTTTGCCGTTGAGAAAAAAAACAAAAAAGACACGAACTTACTTGGTCCCTTTAGTTATTGCTTAAAGACAACAGATTTATGTGCTTCCGAGAGCAAAATCAATCATTTCCCTCCGCTTGCTAAGATTCTTTACGACGTCGTTCCGTATTCGGTTTCAAGCTGTGGATATGGATGGCTAGGCTGTTGTGATGGTTGATCCTTTCTAATCAATTGTTTTTCGGCAAACCAAACAGGTGAGTGCTTTATAGATCTCTGTCCTGTTGGATTTGGGTCAGCTTGTAAACTTCTGAATCTTAGATTCGCAAGAAGTTATGAGCGGATTCTGTTTTACAATTTCAGAAATTTTATGATGACAATGTACCTTTTTTTTGGTTCTTGTGTGTAAATTTTTTTAGGGTTTCTTTGTCTTGGGATTTCTGAGAAATTGGAAGAAAATGTTCAGCTTTTCTAAGAGGCGCATGAGACTTGGCAGGTTAGTCTTCTTTTACACTTCTGATAATCAAATCACCTTTTTGGGATATGTATTGATTTTCTTAAAGTTGGGAACTTTTTGGTTTTTTTTTTTTAACTTTTAATTTTATTTAATAAACAATTTAAGCGAATTGATCTTAGGAATCACCTTTTGGAGTATCCTGTTTAAGCTTACTGTAAAAGCAACTCCTTTTGTTTCAGGATCAAGTAATTATCCTCTTTCTTTAGTCCTATGATGTACCGTTGAATCTTTGGTTTGTTCTCAATATGGGGTTTCTATTTTTAGGTTGATAAGCAATTTTTAATCAATGTATATACATTTTCGTTGTTACTATAGATTCAATTGATTATGCTTCTTCTCTGAATATGAATGTAATTGATCAGAGTGAAGAAGGTACAACTCTCGGATTCTACTCAAGGATATAAGAGTCCTATGCGAGTAACCAAACGCGTAGATAACTCTAGTGTAAGTTATACAACAATGCCACGATACTTAGCTGTTTGTTTGTTACACCGACTTTGTTATCTGATTTGTAAGAAACATGATGCAGAATGAAGCTGCTGTCGCTGCAACTAGTTATTCTGATGAATTTGATTTCCAGCCACCATCGGGAAATGCTGAGAATTGGATGTTGTTATCTGTTGGTGGGGACAAACCTGCTCCACGCTTTAATGTAACAAGTTTCTCGATTGTTCTTTTTATCTAGAGTCATTAGCTTCACAGCTCTTTCAAAAACTTATTATGTTTACTTTTATGCAGCATGCGGCCGCGGCTATTGGGAACAAAATGATAGTAGTTGGTGGAGAATCTGGTAATGGCTTGTTGGATGATGTAAAGGTAAAAAGATGAGGGACAAATTATCGGTTTCAAGCAATAATTTAAGGGATTGATAGTCTTAGTTTTGCATTTACAGGTGCTTAACTTTGACTCATTTACATGGTCCACCGCATCTTCAAAAGTTTACTTATCGCCAAGTAGTCTTCCTCTCATGATCCCTGCCTGGAAAGGCCATTGTTTGGTAATTGATTATTGGTTTGAGCAAAGATTTTTTCTTGTTGTGCTTTTATACCTTTCGCTTTTCATTGGTTTTATCCGTTGTTAGGTCTCTTGGGGTAAAAAAGTGCTTTTGGTGGGTGGTAAAACCGATCCTTGCAGTGATAAAATTTCAGGTTACACACTGTTAATTTGTATTCTAAAGTTCAGAATTTCGATATTTAGCTCTGCCTAAAATGGTGTTGTATTTGTTTTTATTGTTGGCAGTTTGGGCATTTGATACTGAATCAGAATGCTGGTCTCTACTGGATGCAAAAGGAGACTTACCGGTAATTTTTCAAAGTCCTCAATATACTTTTAGAAGTTTGTGGCCTAATGGTTTGGCTTGTGAAATGGCTTGGAGTAAAAATTCTGAATGAGATATGAATTTTGCAGGTCAGTCGCAACGGTCACACCGTGGTGAGGGCAAGTTCGGTTTTAATACTTTTCGGCGGCGAAGATTCTAAGAAGAAGAAACTAAACGATCTTCATATGTTTGATCTCAAATCATCCACATGGCTTCCTCTAAATTGCACGTGAGTCTTCGCGTTATTTGATGATAGCATACATTTGAACTCCTACTTGTGACTTCTTGACCCGGTTTTTCTTAAAACCACCAGGGGAACAAGGCCATGTGCAAGATCAAATCATGTAGCCACGCTATTTGACGACAAAATTCTGTTTGTGTTTGGAGGTTCTGGCAAGAACAAAACACTAAATGACTTATACTCGCTTGACTTTGAAACCGTAAACCCATCTTTCTATCTTTTTCACTATAATTGTTTCTTTTTGGGTTATTTTCACTTAACATTTCTTGTCTTTTGGTGTCATCAAGATGGTATGGTCAAGAATAAAGATAAGAGGATTTCATCCGTCACCAAGAGCGGGTAGTTGTGGAGTTCTTTGTGGTACTAAATGGTATATAACCGGAGGTGGAAGCAGAAAGAAGAGTAAGTAAGTTTTACATGGAAACCAAACTGAATTTACTCGGATCTTACAAATTTGCTTTCTTTTTGCAGGACACGCGGAAACATTAGTCTTTGATATCCTAAAGGTCGAGTGGTCTGTGGCAAGCATCTCCTCTCAATCCTCTATCACATCCAATAAGGTAAATAAATCCCATTTTTTATATATAAACTTTTCTGTTCTTTCAACTGCCATCTGTTAAAGCTCAGTTGTTGTCTTGTGAAATGTTTGGTGTAGGGATTTAGTCTAGTTCTTCTGCAACACAAGGATAAAGATTTCCTCGTAGCTTTTGGAGGAACAAAAAAGGATCCTTCAAATCAGGTCTGAGCCTCATCATTCCGATGTATTGTTCACGTTATTGTTTCAAATTCTCGATCTTTTTCTGTGTTTTGAAGCAAAGTCTGAACCTTCTTTATGAAAGGTCGAGGCTTTTATCATTGACAAGAACAAGAGTGATTCACCAACACATCCGCAAACAACTTCCAAAAAAAACCCTGGCCGGTTACTGTTTGGTAAACGATCTTCTCCCTCAGCAGCTCTAACCTCTGATGAATTGGTCAAAGCCTCTTCACAGAGGCTGATTGATTCAGTTGCCAGACAGAAACTTGCTTCAGCTATTGAAGAACACGGTGCCTCTGGTAGAAGGTCTTTGTCAGAGATTGCTTTCGCTGATCATCGTAATCCATCTTCTGGAAATGTCTCTTTGCGTAAACAATTTACCACCGAAGAGGAATACAGAGCGGTAATTGAAGCCTCAAAGTGCTCAGAAGAAGAAATTTCCGTGCCACTGGTATATATATATAGTTTTAGTTCTTAAGTTACCTGCATACACTGGCATTCATGAATTGCCTTAAATACCATCTGCAATTCGTTGTCTTGGTTTCAGACCGCAGATGACAATAACGGAGGAGCAAAGATTACTGAAGAAAAAACACTTTCTGTGGTGTCTGATCGTGAAGTATCAATTCTCCAGAAGCATTGCTCAGAAACATTTCCTTTAGAAAACGTTGATGGCGCCTTGATCTTCCAAGAAATGGATAATAACAATTTTGCAGGATCAACATCATCATCGAGCGTGTACCAATTCCATGAGGCGAAAATGACGGCTCTTATAAGAAGAAATGGGATTCTGGAAGGGCAGCTGGAAGCAGCATTGGCGGGAAGAGAAGCTGCTGAGAGGAACTTATCGGTTGCGTTGAGGAGCAAACAAGAGACTGATAAAAAGTTATGTGACGCCATGAGAGATGTTGAATTGCTTAAGGAGAAGCTCACCGGGTTAGAGCTCGCTCAAGAGGAAGCTAATAGTTTGTCAAACATGGTTCACTCCGACAATGTCAGGCTCGAGCATGATGTGGCGTTCCTAAAAGCTGTATTAGACGATACACAAAAGGTAAAATCCTTGTGGATATACAAGCGTTTTAAAAATGCGGAGGATCAGAGTTCAATAGCGCTTTGTGTGTTGTGTCTTTGTAGGAGTTGCATTCAACAAGAGGAGTTCTCGCAGGAGAAAGAGCGAGAGCGTTCCAGTTGCAGGTATTCTCATCATCATCGATACAACTCTTCTATTTTGAGTTTTCAAACGCTGCCTTTTATCTAAGTGTGAGGTGGACGCAGGTTGAAGTGTTTCATCTAAAGCAAAGGTTACAATCTCTGGAGAACAGAGCTGCTACACCAAGAAAGCCTTTCCATGCCTAAATACAGACCGGAGGCAACACGAGAACCTTGAGACTTCCATTTTGTAATACTCAAGACATGATTGAAACACTTGTCTCTGTTTTGTGGAATGATGTATAAAAGAAAAATTCAGAAATCTCGAAAATCAAATCAGATTCCGAGCAGAAGACAAGTGAGAATATAAACAGCCATTTCATTATATGTCACCAACTCAAGCTTCTTACAGAGATACAAACACATACGAGTAGAGATAAACTGTTCACTAGAGGAGACTTTTGGTCTCAATGATTAGCATTTTTAAGGTAGACACAGAAAATAACATTATCACTGAGATTCTTCCTCAGGTGGTTCTTCTTCTTCTTGAAGAAGGTTCTCACGGTTGTCATGAGCCCAGAAGCCTCGCACATCAATCAGCATGCTTGCAACGGTTCCACCTTGTTTACATCCCAAGAGATCACCCAGAGTGATCTTTAATGGGTCAGACGGTTTCACCATGTCCCAGATCTCGTCCCGAACATCCTCTATGCACAGTTCATAGTTCCCACCTTCTATCCATTTCTGGTGAACATCTCTGCAAGTTTAACAGATGGAATTTGAGACACTAATATAGAAGAGAGAGAATGGTATTGCCACACATCAAGCGTGTGCTTTATATGAGCTACTGTCTTTGCAGATATGAGACTCCCGGAAGAAAGCTCAGCTTCCGCAAGCAGGAAATGCAGAGATTTATTAATCTAGGAAGATTGTATCAGATAACATCATAACTCTTTGATGCTCCCCTTCTTTACTTCCATGTCATTTAAGGAAATCTACAAAAAAAGTAATAAACCAAGCAGATTCACGCACTTGATAGAAATTTCTTACCTGAAAAGAGAGTGAATATCTGCAGTAGTGAGAAAGCCTCTCCCTTGAAGATCAAGACAGCGGAATAAGTATGTCAAACCCTCTGGAGTGTCTTTGTTCTCCAAAGCAAGAACGAAATCAAGGAAGCTGTCAAAGTCCATTTCTCGAGTATTGCCTGCGCCGCTTTTGCCACGTCGAACATGCTCATCGAACACTAAAAACGAATAAAGGATATGAGGAACCTTTTTATTCATAATTCTACTTGATATTAAAAAGAAAGGGAAAATATATTAGGCATCATCATTGGTGATCATTATCAATACCAGGAGAAGCCTACAATGACTAGAGAAAGCTTATTTATACCTCTTTCAATGAAAATCTCAGTTAGGGTCCCATCAGCGTATTCTTTGAGCTCTTGTTTGCTCAGCGATCCACTCATATCTTTATCAAGTGCGAGGAACATATCTACAGAACAAAGGGAAACTCATGATGAAAAGTTCTTAATAAGACATAGCGAGAGTTGTACATATTAAGGCAAAATAGCACACACACCACATATGCGTTGAGCTGAAGTCAAAGAGAACCAATTTTCTGCCTGTTCCGTGTCTGTGACTTCCTCCTCACTTTCCTAATGTGAAGTACCCCAAGGGACAATCAGAAATGCATACAAAACAATAGCAGTTTCTGAAAGTAGAAAGCTATATGGTGACAGAGCTGTATTTCATTCATCTCTCATCTAAACTTACCTGATGCAATTCCATTAGTTCCTGCAAACAGTTACTGAGCAGTATCTTCTTAATACATGCTTTTCCTGTACGCAAAAAAAATCACATTCAACACATGGCGATTGAAAACTAGGTCAACCAAATTTCTCATTATGAGATATCTTTCTCGCTTACCTCGCCTATGGGGATCACAGAAGAAGAAAAACTTTTGGGAAGCTATGCGGCAATACATTTGATTAAAGGGTGGAGGCATGTCCCTCAGTTGTGCCAGGTTAGGAATTAGACCACCAATATAGGCCTCCATCTCCTAATCATAGCAAGAGCAAGTAGGTTATTTTATAAGAAACTTGACATTAGAACTGCACCATTAGCAGAGAGGACGACTACTTAAAGCATCTTGGGCCAATTCTAAGGACAAAGCCTTAAGAGCCACTTGGGTACTTACATGAGATTGAAGGAAACCATCAGAGTCTTCATCAAGCTCACTCATATCAATCCTAGCTTGTGTAAGCGACACCTGAACAGTGTTGAACGTATAATTATCACAAACATAGTTGGTTACAGACTTACAGTCAAGGACAATTCAACCTAAATAGAATTGAAAAATCCCAAATAACGAAGTTGGTGCCACTCAAACACAGTAACAAAACTCCCTATATTTAGCTTATTGAGACAGGATGATATTTAGCCACAATAAACAAAACTGTAATCCAAAGAGACTCACCGTTCGCATCACATAGAGATAAAATGGTAATATAGCAATTCTCCCAGCCTCATCCTTCTCAAACTTCATGAAATTGGATGGGCTAAAGAACCGACGACATTTGGGACCAATTTGTTCAGTACATACAGAGGCAATGTGACAGAAGTCTTCATAGTTCATCTACATGGAGAAGACAGCACAAATATTAACATCATTGTTAATATAGAAAAAAACAATTTCAGCTCTAGAGCAAAGTATTACAAAAGATACATTTACCTTTTCTGCACCAGTGGCATCATCGATCACACAATTTTCTCTTAAACAAACCCACATAGCAGCCAAATCATCAGCGTTCAATAAAAGATCCGATTGTTTCTGTGGAAATTAATTCAACATAATGCCGTGAGTAAGAACATTAAACTTCTTCTGAAAAATAAGAGCAAGCCACGAAGAGTCTATACCTTCAAGAAGCGGTACTTGGCAAGCTTCTGGACCCTTTGACTAATAGATCCTTCTTCTGGTTTCTGAAGCAAGAGTATAGGAACATAGTCTAATCGTATGAGACAAATTCTAAGGGAAAGCCAGCTTTACAAAGGTTTTAACAATGGAAGATATTTAACCGAGAAAGTGCCACGAAATGCAAAGACAATCAACTTATTAAGTAAAATACCCATGTAAGGGACATACCTTCTTGTAGAAGCTCGGTATGGTGCCTGCTTCTTGGCTTTTCTGTTGCTTCTCTTTAAATATCTCGAGCAAGATTCTCTTCGTCTCAAGCTCTGCATAACAATGAACACAAACCTCTTATCAAACTCAGAAAAACCAAAGATCTATCACGGTTAACATAGTGTTTCAATACATAGAAAAAGGTACATTTTCTCCGACGGGCCGATAATTCAGTAAATTAATTATATAGAAAACAAAACGAACTCGAAAATACGATTAAACATTCAAAATTTTTTTTAATTTTTGACATTATCTTAAGCTAAAAGATACAAAACTACAGAGATTATTCCAACAACCAAAACGCGTCAATCCGCTAAAAGGAACCTTACCCATTAAAGCTTCGGATCCTAATCCGGCGCCGGAACCAATATACCGTCGTAGATTCCTGACCCAAAGCATCGAAGACGCCGGCGGGATCTTCCTCTGCATCGATGTGTCGTGGCTCTCGCCATCGCTAGATCCGCTATACATTTTTTTTAGTAATCACGCAAATCGTCACAAATGTTAGCCGCCAATGAAGCAGAGAGAGATTAAACCCCTAAAGCGAACGGTGACACTGAATCAGGAACTAAAGAAACCCTAGAGCGCCCCTTTCTCTAAGCTGCGAGATCCAAGCTTCAAACTTCAAAGGTAACAAAAGTTTCTCCTTTTTTGCAATATAAGTCACTAGTTTTATACCACTTTTGAATATTACCCCATTACTTCAACTAATTATTAAGATTGTACGAAACTTTAAATAAAATCAATATTGAGTACAAAATGTGTGTCTATCCCATAAAATCCCGTTAGATAGTTACTGAAGAGAAGAAACGAAGCATAAAAAAAATGGCTTCCATATCCATTAACTGTGTCTTCACTCCTCAAGCTCTAGCCCGACCCAGCAGAACGAAGAAGATCTTCGCTAAACCTAACAAAGTCTCGGGAAAAACTCGAAACATTAGAAAAACGAATCTGCAACGCGAAGTTGAGCTTAAATCTCGAGGCGGGGACAAACTCCAGCCAGTTTCTGATGCCGGAGGCGAAGCCACCACTTATACGCGTCTTCCTCCCAGGGAAGATTTTTCCGATGTCTCTCTTTTCTCTTCTTCGTATTTAAAATTCTCAGAAGAAGTGAAGTTATCTGAGTCAGATGTCGCAAGGGTCGAGGAAAAGATTGAAATGCTGGATGAAAACGAGGAGGAAGATAAAGAAAAAGAGACGAAGACTTATGATGATGATGATATTTGGGGCAATTACAGACGATTAGATGTATTTGAAGGAAATTCTGGATCAATTGATGAAGATGAAGATTTCGATGACGAAGTGTTTGAGTATAGTGATGCAACGGATGTGGAGAAGTATGAGATTGAAGGATCTAAATTGAAGGACGGAAAAGTAGTATGTTTCTCTGGTGAAGTGGAAGAGGAAGAAGAAGAAGAAGAAGATGAAATTGGGGTAAAGGAGAAAGGGGTACCGGCGGTGATGCGGTGTTTCGACAGAGCAAAGATATACGTCAAAGCCGGAGACGGAGGGAACGGTGTGGTGGCGTTTAGACGGGAAAAGTTCGTTCCTTTTGGAGGACCTTCAGGTGGAGATGGAGGAAGAGGAGGGAATGTGTATGTAGAAGTTGATGGGTCGATGAATTCGTTGTTACCGTTTCGTAAGAGTGTGCATTTCAGGGCGGGAAGAGGGGAACATGGGAGAGGTAAGATGCAGAGTGGAGCTAAAGGAATTGATGTTGTGGTTAAAGTGGCTCCTGGGACGGTGGTTAGACAGGCTAGAGAGGTTGGGGTTGAGGCAGAGGGTGAGGAGGAGGAGGAGAAGGAGGTGCTTTTGGAGTTGCTGCATCCGGGGCAGAGAGCGTTGTTGATGCCTGGAGGGAGAGGTGGAAGAGGGAATGCTTCGTTTAAGTCAGGGATGAATAAAGTTCCTAGGATTGCTGAAAATGGTGAAGAAGGTCCTGAAATGTAAGTGTTGTTGTTTTCTCTTCGTTCAGAGTTTGTTCAGTTTTAGGGTGTTGATGGAATAAGCTTTAGTTTAGGAACTAACGTGTAAAGTTTGTGACTTTAACCCACTGCAAGTAGTCGAGATTCTGAAATGGACTTCTTTCCCATCCACAGATGTTAGCTCTGCAACAATTAACTAATCATAGAATCTAAATTGTTTAAAGGAGGCAAGTGTCTTATTTTGGTTTCTGTTGTTTAGCAAAGCTTAATTCTTACATGTGAGTGTTACTTTCTATTGACTTTTCACGTTAGGTTTACCATCCCTGTTAATCTAGGATGAAAACTTCTTAGAAGCAATTGCTTGGTATAAACAGTTTTTCATATAGATATGGATTTTCCATTGACTCTGCAAGTGGTAATGTTCCTGTTGATACAGGGATGTTAGTGTTTTACAAAGGGATATGAATTTCTGGGTTAGATTGGATTGAGTAGTCTTAGAGTCCAAACACAATCATGCTGCTGGAGAATTATGAGTGTGTTTTCCTTCCAGGAAATGTAATATGTTTTTTGTTATATTTCGGTTCCTTTTTTGGAACCTCTGATTCTGAACTATAATTTTATATTGCAATAGGTGGCTGGACTTGGAACTGAAGCTGGTCGCAGATGTAGGGATCGTGGGTGCTCCAAATGCAGGAAAAAGCACTTTGTTGAGCGTGACAAGTGCCGCGCAGCCAACCATAGCAAATTATCCATTCACCACATTACTTCCCAATCTAGGTGTGGTTTCATTTGATTATGATTCAACAATGGTGGTCGCAGATCTTCCTGGTTTGCTCGAAGGAGCGCACAGAGGCTTTGGTTTAGGCCATGAATTTCTACGGCACACTGAGAGATGTTCAGCACTGGTAAAACAACCATCTTTAGTTTCAAGCTTTATACTTTATTTTATTGTTGTCTAAGAAGAGCTTCTCTTTTGTGGTGTAAAGATACATGTCGTGGATGGTTCAGCTCCGCAACCTGAACTTGAGTTTGAAGCTGTTCGTCTTGAACTCGAACTTTTCAGCCCTGAGATCGCCGAGAAGCCTTACGTAGTGGCATACAACAAAATGGATCTCCCAGATGCTGATGAGAAGTGGCCGATGTTTCAGGAAACTCTTCGTGCCCGCGGGATTGAACCTTTTTGTATGAGTGCAGTACAAAGAAATGGCACACATGAAGTAATCTCGTCCGTTTATGAACTCCTGAAGAAGTACAGAGAAGCCAACGCAGAACCCAAAGGTCTCTTCTACATTTAATTCACCATTATAAGATGAAACCGTGCTTATGCAGTGTATTGATGGGTTTTCTTTTCAACTTGGCTACAGCGTTGTTTGATCAAGCGAGTGAGAACCTGGATCATGTAGCTAAGAAGATAGATAAGAAACGACGAGCAGCCATTAATGAATTTGAGATCTTCCGCGATAGCGGTACCAAGACTTGGCATGTAGTTGGAGCCGGGCTTCAACGGTTTGTCCAGATGACTAACTGGCGGTATGAGCTAAACTACATTCCAGATTTAAAGCATTCTAACTAATCAAGTGTCACTAACTAATGTCGATGAGATTTGTGTTTGGATAGGTACATGGATTCAGACAAAAGGTTTCAACACGTGCTTGATGCTTGTGGTGTGAACAAATCCTTGAGGAATATGGGGGTAAAAGAAGGCGATACTGTAGTTGTAGGAGAGGTTTGTATAACTAACTTTCTCTGAATCTTTCGTCTGTTAAAAGTGCTTTAGATTTTCGTTTATTAACTTGGTGTGTGTGAATAGATGGAGTTAATTTGGCATGACTCAGCCAATGGTTCGAGCCGTCCTACAGATTCTAACAAGACTTCGACAGATTCAGTCAGATGGCCTCAATGGAAATGAACCGGCGCGAGAAATGAATCGGATTACTTTTCCAGTCGCAGATCATTGGATCAAATTTCTTAGATATACCATTAATGAAGATAAATTTAAATGATATGTGCAATTTCTATGTACTATTATCTTATCAAAACAAACAAGTAAATCATTTTATTAATGGAAATTTTGTTTAGACTTTTTTAGATCTATAACATATACAGCAATACTACCATTTGACCAACTGAAAACGAGCTGGATTAGGCAAATCATTTGATTAGTCGGTCCAATGTCTTGATTTTTTTTAATTCGTTTAGTTATTTATAACATGTGATCAAAATGGGACACAGCAATCTGATAATATTTGAATAACTTGTAGAAATTTATTTGACCGAAATATCCAAACCTGCTCGAATGTGTGTATTCAAAAACAAGTGAAATAAACCGGATCGGTATTTCCCGGTTTAACGAAAAAACAGGAAGAGAAGAAACGGGAAGGAGGGTTATGGTCTAAAAAAAAAAGATTTGACAGAAAATCACAAACTGGCAGTTTATTATCAGCCGTCCAATCCAAAATCAGACGGTTCGTACGAGAGAAGATCTTCTTTTTGACCACACAAAATCAAACACACAATCACTTCACTCTCTGTTTAAGTAGCAAATCGTAGCCGTACAATCCAACAGACCACACACGTGGCTCCCACAGTTTCCATCTCTCGGATCACGACACGTAAGCAAAGCATTCGATTGTTTAGTAGGCCCCACACTTACTTTGTTTCCTCGTTGTCGCGTGCGGCAACAGTATCTTACGTGTCGTCGACAGTGTCCCACATAGTATGCGCGTACTAGGTTCGGTGGGGCTTCTTTCTAGCTTGCGTGTCAACTTTTCATTGGTTAGTATTCCTTACCGAAGTATCTAAATGTGTTTGGTTTCTAAAGTTGCCTTGTTTGGTTTCATGTCTTTCGACTTTCGAACGTATATATGTCTTTAACCAAAATACTAACATTCTTCAAATTTTTATTCTGTAATTTTTAATGTTGAATGCTTTTTTTTTGTCAACAGTCGTATGCCTTTATTAATTTAACGTGTAAATAATCTATAATTATCATTCAAAGTAATGAGAGAGAGAGAGAGCACATGGAGAGCACGAAGATAATTTAAGATATAATTATGATGTATTACGTAGCACTAAGTGCCACGAGTGTGGTTTGATTACCTGACTTTAATTAAAAAAAGTATATAGTAAACAAAAGGATCGGAGTTTCTAATAATTACCAATATTCTAAAACTAATATGTTTAATTATTAATTTAGTATATACACGAGTGTCATAAAAAAGAGTACTCACTTCTGATTTCAGAGCAAAATATTGAATAATATCAATAGACATCAAAGTAGTAAACAGAATTTTTTTATTAAACTTCACAAGAAATAGTATTTCGCTTTAACTACAGCCGTTCAAAATTTTCTGTATTTTGTTTTTGAGAAATGTGAAGGAATTCTCCTTTTGTAAACCCAAGAAAGCCTCGATCACATGGAACTTGACTAAAAGTTTCTCCACTCGTAAGTGTTCAAAAGGACAATAGTGCAATCCCAATATCGTGCGCAATGCCAATCCCATTTTATCATATGTTTTCTAAATTATTTATCTTAATATTCAGACAAATATATCAACCATTACACGGTATGAAAACCAAATGTACACGCTAATCAATATAGTTGAAAAAAAAAAGTTATGTTCGATTTAATAACATTATCACTGACTTTAACTTACGATAATAATACGTAAAAATATGATGAATTACATAATCCAATGGAAGGTTAGTCCCACATCAAGTTCAAAATCTGAGTGGAGGAGTCAAGGGTCGTCAAATTTATCAATATGGCTTAAGCTTGTCTCTAACCCCAATTCTTAAAAGAGATTAATTATATTAATAAATTCACTAACATAAACATTTCTTACTTTATTGAGTTATCTTATAATCATTTCATTGTTAGAACTTAGAACTCAATGTAGTTCCGGATACGAATTAATGTCCCCCAAATTTATCTAAGAGTTTATGCAAACATTCCTAATCCTACCTACATATTTTTGGGGATAAATGTCTACAGTCTACCCAAACAATTGATTAGTTATATGCTATTATTCCCTTCTATCTATTTACTATAAAAAAAAACTCTAATTTAAATAATTAACCAATAAAAACTATAGAAAACTTACTAAATTATACAGAACTATACTCGAAATTCACTAGATTTTCTGTTGAATTTCCTTTACTATTATTAAACGAATTTAGTAATAGCAACTATTGATAGTAATTAACCAAGTGGTGGTCTAATGATTTTTACTTGAGGAGGAAGTCACCTTATTAGTATAGGTCAAAGATAGATTTTACTCAAGTACGAAATTACTAATCATTTTCATTTTGCCACCGGATGTTTAAACCCGAGCTACGTTCGGCCTTCAAAAAGTTAGCTTAAGTTTCAAGTTGGTTTGAGTTTTGGCACAAACTTCTCCTTAGTTAAAAAAAAACTTATTGATAGTAATTAATTTATTCGGAATTTTAAGACAATTTGTTTAATAATAAATTTGTTTTAAGACAATTTGCACAATTAAAACTATTTACCAAAGTTGATAAGAAAAAAGTTTTTGGCGTATACTACGTGTTCAAATATTTCTTTAGTTTTTCTTTGCTTTTTTATTTTCTTGAGAAATGTGACGAAATTCTCCTTTTGTAACCCAAAAAAACCTCGATCACATGGAACTTGACTAAAAGATTTCCACTCGAAAGTGTTCAAAAGGCCAATAGTGCAATCCCGATATCGTGCGCATTTGCCAATCGGGTTTATCTTATGTTTTCTGAATTATTTTCCCTATTTTCGAAAAACACACAAAGTTTTAAATACAATTGCATGTCAATAACCACCAAAAACTTAAATATAAAAAAACTATGCTTAATTGAAAATACATATTTGTCAAATTGTTAAATATTTATTTTTGTAATGTTTTCCATCGGAATCAACTCCAAATTGTATTATCTTACATAATAGTATAATTTTAATTTATAGTTCAGCTATAATTTATCTAATTTGTTAAAAGAAGTTATGCTTAATTGTTTAAAAAAAAAAAATAACTATGCTTAATATAATGATATAGTCACCGACTTTAACTTAACGATAATAATATGTAAAAATATGATGTACACATATTACATAGTCCAATGGAAGGTTTGGCCCACATGAAGTTCAAAAACTTAGTGGAGGAGTCAAGGGTCGTCAGATTCTTCTACATTGCTTAAACTTGTCTCTAACCCCAATTCTTAAACTAAGATTAATTATATTAATAAATTCACCGAAATAAACATTTCCGACTTTTATTGAGTTATACTAATCATTACATCTTCTAAAATTATTTAACAGTTTTTACATATATATATATATATATATATATATATATATATATTAGTTATACAGTATTCTACAACTTTTTTTTGTTAAATTTAGTATTTTAATAATCAATATCCACCTAATAATTTATTCGATATATATAGATTTTCACCTCTTTATGCTTAAAATTTCACTGTTGTTAAATTAATTTTGGCGCAAGGGAACGGTTGCATGAATGTGACAACTTTGGTTGTGGTCAGACCACAATTGTATTACTGTTGTATTAGTCAAAGATATAATTCCAAAAGAACCAAAATGTATATAAATCATATATAATATTAATAGTTTGACTCATTTTATATAAGAAAAAGAATAATAATTTTCATTCCCAATGCCATTTAGCAATTCCTAAAAAGCTTCCAACAATTGTGACATTCCAACCCTTAATATAAGGAGTCCAACACACTTTTGTACCGTACCCCATTTGGTTTTAAAAGCCAAAATATTTAATTCAAATCTAATTAATTTGTTGTTTTTCTTAGTTTACGTGGCTTATAAATAAATATATGACACAGAAAGGAGAAGGAAAAAAACAAAGAGATTTTAGCTAGAAGTACAACTTTTCAGTATAAATTAATAAAATATAGTATCAAAATAGAAACCTTGGTAATACGTAAAACTGAGCCTTTGTAGTTTGATTATCACCTGTTAATTGCTTTGTAATTATTAACTTCATATTAATGACTTGATTCATAGATCAGTGGTTCTCACTTCTCACGTATAAAACTCATGATCAAGACTTGATGTTTTGCTATAGAGTGATTACATCTGTCTCTATTAAAACCATTTGTACGAAAAAAAAATTATGGTGCAAAAACGTTTTCAGATGATACATACAATGTTTTGATATAAATAAATACTTTAAAAAATTGTTAAAATTACAGGAGAATTAAAACCAAAACTTAAATTATGAAGTCAATAGCCGATGACAAGATGGATAATAATAATAATGGTCTCTTTACAAATTTTCTAAACATCAAAATTTGAACTTTTTCTCTTGAATGGAAATATGAGTTAAAATGTTATTAGATCAGTTGACAAAAATAAAATGATGAAGCCAATATCCCAAAAGAAATTACGTGTAGTGGGATTATTAGATCGATAATTACTACAATAAAAGCTGCATTGTTTGTTTATCATTCTCCTCGTTGCTCCTCCTAAAACAATTCATATATTTTTTCTAACAGTGAAACTACATCCTAATTAGAATTGCCGTGATCGAATATTGCAATTAATCAAAAAAAAAGAAAAGAAAAAACTACATCCTAATTCACTAAACAATTTTCACACCAAAGAGTTCTAGCTAATCCATATTCACGTACGAACATTAGCCTTTTTATGCATAGAATATATAGTAAAGATTATCTATAACACTTACCAAAAAAATTAATATATAGATCGAAGCTTGTCACACCAATCTGTTTGTCTCTATTGAGTTGTAATACTAAACAAAAAAAATTATATTTTCTCTCTACTTAATAATATATGAAAATATCTACATCTCTAATTATATTCTAATTTTCAAAGTGAAATACATAAGCAAATTAATCTAAATAAATTCTTAATTACCCTTTGATAAGTTTGATTTAAGGTCTCTAATTCAAATCCACAATTCAAAGTAATAGAGGTCAGAGTCATTTTTTGAATTGTTAAATAGTTTTTAGAACTCTGTCGTGTTATAGTTGACTATGGATAATTTTCTTGAGTTCATCATACATATCTGTTGTCGGGCAAGTCATTAATTTCTGAATGTGATCACATATGACAAACAACTAGTTAAAGCTCATGTGTATGTTTATATATAAAATCCAACAAAACAACAAACAGAAAGAGACTAAGATTGTTGTTGACTTGTGTTTGTTTGCATACGAGAACATGAATACAATATTGTCCACTGAGATAAAAATTTATACGTACTTTCTAATGCATTTTTAAGTTTTGTTTGGTTCATCGTGTCTTTCTTTAACCACTCCCATTGAAAAAATCATTACAAGATGACAAAAAGAATTGTTCTCATTTCTATTTCCGCTTAAATTCCGGGTTACCATGTGATCAGGAGCTTCTACAATTTTATTTAGACTAATATTTAACCAAACTTAACCAAATCAATTATCTCTAATACAAAAATAAAACTTGATTTTTCTTAACTCTTTTCGGTCTGATTAAATGTCCCACCTAATAGTTCATATTTAGAGTTCGACTCTACTCTACTACATATAATAGTAAATAAGGGATTATAGACCATAAATCGGGTTCGATCAATTGTTGACATAAAAACATATTTTGGAGAAAATTAAAGCTTACCGAGTTTGGAATATATATATATTCATATTGTTGAAATATTTTGTTACCATAGCGCAGTCAAAGTGATTAGACATCTTAATTATGATTAGTAATTAATGAATATACATTATCCCAATTATATATCATTAATATCAATTGAGTAGGGTATTTAACTCTAGGAAAACTATAGATTTTTTTTTTACGTAGACCCTTGACCTTTAGGCTAAGGTGTGTAGGATTATTATGCATATTGCACGTGACCACTAAGCAGATTATTTGAGTTAATCAATTAGCTTAATCCCATTGAACTAAAATATTCAAATAGCATGATGTAATATATACATCACAATTCATATATTTTACTTTTGTTAAATTATTATCTTGGTCTTTTATTCTAAATCAAGATTGGGTACTGTGACATTCCAGATTTTGCAGTAGTTCCAATGTTTGTTGGCCTCCTTCTTAGGCTTTCATAAGTAGTCATTCGTCTACATATACATACATATATTTACTGTACACACACCGTTATAATTAAGACTCTAACCGATGATACGTAATGGTCAGAAAACAGATTCAAGAAACATATATCTCAGCTAGTTTTTGTTGATAGAAATTCATAATAACCAGTCAAATAATTAGCTGTTTTGTTTAAGTTGGTTTTCATTTATTTGAACTCATGTGTCAACGTTTTTTTTTTTTTGCTTTTTGTCGCTGAAGCTAAATATAATATAATTGGAAAAAGAAACAAATAAAAGAAACAAAAGATAGTCTACTAAAAGCAGTTGAATCAAAAGTGAGGTCTCTCTATCTTCTCTCTACCAAGCTCATTGTCTCTCTATTTATAACAACACTTCACTTCCATTCCTAAACACTACTCATCATCTTCAGACAGAAGCAACAACAACAACCAAAAAACACCTTACTTATTATAACACATCTTTAACCAAAACCCTACAAGAAACCTTCTTTCAAAAACACTAGTTCTTCATGTCAACCTCCAAAACCCTAGATCATAATAAACCCTTTGAAACATCCCAAACTCAAATGGGTTTTGCTCTAATCCACCAAAACACAACCACCACCACTACCACTGCGACAGGTGAAAGAAGAGGCCGAAGATCAAAGCAAGCAGAGCCAGGGAGGTTCCTAGGCGTCAGGAGACGTCCATGGGGTCGTTACGCAGCTGAGATTAGAGATCCAACTACTAAAGAACGTCACTGGCTCGGTACTTTCGACACAGCTCATGAAGCTGCTCTTGCTTACGATAGAGCCGCTCTTTCAATGAGAGGCACTCAAGCTCGAACCAACTTCGTCTACACTCCAACTGATGTTCACACCATCCTTACAAACCCTAATCTCCATTCTCTTATCGTCTCTCCATACAATAACAACCAATCTTTCTTACCAAACTCTTCTCCACAGTTTGTCATCGATCATCATCCTCATTATCAAAATTATAATCATCATCAACAACAACCTAAACATACTCTCCCCCAAACAGTCTTACCCGCCACTTCTTTCAAAACGCCAGTTCGTCAACAAAACGCTGATATTCAAGCGTTTGGTAACAGTCCTCAAAACTCGTCTTCTAACGGCTCGTTGTCTTCGTCATTAGACGAAGAAAACAACTTCTTCTTCCCGTTAACAAGCCAAGAACATAACAACTCTGGTTACTTGGATTGCATTGTACCAAACCACTGCCTTAAACCACCTCCGGAAACCATCACCACCAAAACTCAAACCGGAGATGGTTTCACAACTTTAGCAAGCAAAGCCTCTGACTCATACGGAGGATTTGGTAATAGCTACTTTGATGATGGTGATTTGATGATGATGAATCATCATGACTTTGGTTCTTGTGATCTCTCTGCCATGATCACTGACTATGGTGCTGCTGCCGCTTCAATGGCAATGGAAGATTACTCGATAATGGAGCCGCAAAATTTATCTTCTTCTTCTTCTTCTATAGCTGCTTTTGGAGATGTTGTTGCAGACACTACAGGCTTCTACTCAGTCTTTTAGAACATTCTATATAATATTTCTTTTTAATATATCTATATATGCAATAATATTGTTAGTATCTACTTATTTGATGATAAATCGTTTGATTTATGTTGTTAATTGTATGTTATCAACTTTATTATATATTTTGCTTATTGTTTCATGCACCATAAGGGTTACCTTACCATTAAGTTTTGATTTTTCTTTTTTCTTTTCTGTATTATGGTTTTGATTTAGCAAAAAGGGGTAATGCGAGTTGTGTTAAGACCACTTTTTGTCAATGCTACTTCCAACACACTCATTATATTTATAATAATGAAATCAAATGACTTGCTCAAAACGGATATATGACTAGAAGTGAACAACTAGATTTGTCATAATTATTTATAAGATTAGCTGTAAAAATCTCAGATACAATGTATACATACTCCTAGTTATTATAACGAATTTTCATGATAGTTGTAAATTTTGACGTTAGTTTAAATTAGAATTTTTGTTGTGGAAAAAAATAATTAGATTAAAGATAGGAGATTTGTCATCAAAAACTTGGATGTATATTAAAATATAATATAGTGAATGTGAGATGGACATAATATAGTGAAGTAGCATGATGGTGTTTTGGGTCTTTGGACATGTGTTTTGGTCATGACTTGTTTGTTCTTTCATTGCACAATCACTGTTTCATGTCTCCCTCCTTTTGCCTTAACTTTTGGCTACAACAACTCAACATCACAACTCTTTATTTCATTTTTTTTTAAATTTGTTTTAAGGTTTTTGACTTTCTTTCATTGAACTCAATTACTCCCTTTTCCAATGTTCATCAACTTCACTTTCTTTTTTGTTAACTCAGCTGATAATCAATCATATAATTGTTCTACATATTAAACATATAAACTTTGGAATACATACATTAATAAAATACTTTTTTTAAAAAGAATATATAAATCAAGTATCTTCAAAAATTTGTGAAGTCTACCGTAACTCTTATACAAACAGGCTATATCTTAATAGAGTCTTAATTATGGTAAGATCTAAGTACTAAGTCAGAGATAAAGCAGTTAATGATTAGTAGTTTTTTGTGGTTGTTGATAGCTTTTGTTGTGATGTTTCAGTGACCAAACGCATGATTATGGTTTTTGTTTTTCTGTTGTTTGAGTAAAACTAGACGCAACGAACAAACCACACATGCACATGTTATATCACCAACACAAAGAACCAAGTACCAGAACTACTGACTACTACTTCCACATTAACAGTAGTTTTCATGATCAAAAGTCGTACGGATCGTAGGTAGAACAATGAGAACAAAAGTAGATACGTGACTTTTGAGATTTGGCTTTTTGTTTCTTCATGCTATTCCCAAAAAACTTAAGAATCAGATTGTTTCAAACCAATATTGCGTTTGCGTTTATAACGTTATAAATGTTACACTTTCTTGAAAACAAACACAATAACATAACATGTAAAAAACATGAAAATAACACAAAGAAAAAGAAAATTCAGACTCTTAATTCTCATATTCCATCAACTTTACAAAATAAACAGGGGATTGTCAGAAATCAGAGGAGTTTCGTTAATAATAAGGCCATTTATTAATATTCATTTCCAAAAAGAAAGAAAAACAACAGAGATATGAAGAGATGGCCGTATGAAGGAATGATATGAACATGGTAAGAGACCTAAAAGGAGAGACATAACACAGAAGAGTTAAGAGAGAAAGTGAGTTCATTTCGTCTCTTTCTCTGTTTTGCTTCACGTTGTTGTTGTCTCTCCACCCAAAAAATATTCTGTTTTTTGTTTCTGTTTTAATATGTTCCTGAGTTCATAAAAGTTTGATGAAAAGAAGAGGAGAGAAAGTGTAAAGAGTGATAACAATTGAAGAAGAATAGAGAGATAGGTTCTCTTGTCTACTCTTAGTTTTGTATCTTTAACTTGAAGTCTTAGCCTCAATGCTAGCTGAGTCATCATTTTTGGTCTCAGCAGGCTCGGGATGGCTCACACCGCTAATCATAGAAGAAGAAGAAACTCCAGCAGCCACAGTTTCTGAGCCACCACTTGTTGTGGTTTTGGGTATTATAGAGCTTGAAGAGAGAAGCTCTGTACGTTGGTCAAACGAGGATGATGATGATTGAGCTAACGTGCCAAGTGAGGAGGACCTGTGAGCTAACGTGTCCGTGAGCGAAGAAGTTGACGGGCTGTAACTTAGTGAAGAAGAGCCAATGGAGTGGTCAAATTTGCAGGCAGTTCCAAACTTGCAAATCCCGTGTTGCGCAAAGTGAGTACATTGCACAGCGCCCTGCAAAAACAAGTTACTATTATAATTAGCTCTCTCTTTGTCATCAGATGCATAATTGTACAGAGTGACGAACTACAAATTTCAAAAATCATGAGGAAAAAACAGAGCTTTATAATCACATCTAGAAACGGAGTTTCTATATACTTCTCAGTAATAAAACTCCTAGTGCTGATCATAAGACTTACAGGACGAAGTGGGAGGCCAATTTGGCTGAGGGTAATTGCCTTGGGCGATGCTGCTTCCAGTGGATGATGATATCTGCAAGAGGATCCGAATTTACAATCTCCGGTTCTCATAAAGTATTGACATTCGGGTTGTCCAGGTCGCTGAGGAAATGTTTGTTCCTTATATGAAGGACCGGATTGATAAGCAGGCGCTGAAGGAGATAGTGGCGTGATTCCATAAACAGAGCTGGATCCCATTGATGGTTGAGTCCCAGGCGAAGCCTAAATCAAAGGAATGAGTTTATCAAAGACAAGAGAAAGAAATTCTTGAAAAAGAAAGAGGTTTCTTTTGCAACATTATACCTGGTAAGGATTCCAGCCCGAGTATGGAAGCATAGTGGGAGGGAGAACCATTTGACTGTAACCATAAGGGTTTTGAACATATGAGCCTGGTAAAAGCTGAGGCCTTGCTAGAACTACTCCATATTGCTGCGATGAAGGAAGAGACTGAGACTGAAGCGATGAATAAATAGCTGGTTGTTGTTGTTGCTGCTGCTGTGATGGAGGTTGTACACCAGGAGGGACTGGATGGTGAAATCGACAAGTGGAACCAAATTTACACTGACCGGTTCTCATGTAATAGGAGCATTCTTTCTCCCCCTGTCAAAATCCATAAATAAGGAAACTTTGAGAGATCATTCGTTACCAATACACAGCCAAAAAGAACCAAACAAGACTGAGAGACCACAGAGAGATTGAACAAACCGGGCGTAAAGGAAATCCCATGTGATTTAATGAGATAGGAGTAACAGAATCTCCTCCTCCTCCTTGTCTAGGATGATGATACTTACAAGAAGCACCAAATTTACATGTTCCCGTTCGCATAAAATGCTGTACAAGAAAGCATCAAAGTGAGAACTGGCTACACTAAATCACAGTTTTTACTCTCAAGTAAGCTCAATCAAAGTGAATTGGCTTAACTCACAACCAGTTTGTTTAAACTCTATCAATTGAATTAATACCTGACACACAGGTTGTCCAATTCTTTCCGGGAACCCTCCAGCTTCTGTTCTTAAACCTCCTAAGACCTAAAATTGTGAAACTAAGAACATCGATGAGAGCTTCAAACAAATTAAAAATGCTAGATTTTGCTTTAGTGTGATTACATCATTGATTCAACAATGCATCTGATAAACTAAATTACCTCATTAACATATAGATAGCAGATAAAAAAAAGGAGGCACTTTATCAGAAAAAAACCCAGAAAACAGAAAACAGAAAGAGAAAGAGAAAGAGAAAGAGAAAGAGAAAGAGTTCAATTACCGGAGCACGGTTTCGTGGGTGATTGAACCGACATCTCGATCCGTACCCGCAAACACCGGTTCGTAAGTAATAAATACAATCGGGTTCATCGGGTCGCTCAGGGTACGATTCATCTCCACCGCCTCGCAACCCTAACCACCATATCGAAGCAACACAAACGCCGCATTTTGAAAAAAACAAAAACTTTAAATAATTCACAAATAATCGCAGATTTAAACCCGCGAAATCACACATTAACAGAAAGAGAAAGAGAGAGAAAATGCAGGAAAAAGCCATTAAACGTTACCTCTGAAACCAGTTTCGGTTCCTGGAGCAGTCCATTCAAGTGATGGATCCGATCGCGACTCTTCTTCACCGGCGCGACCGTACCGCTCCATTTATTAACTATCACAAACCTCTTTCCGGAGTAGCGAAACAGAACAGCTCCACCCACCACCAATGTCGAGCTCTCCGATCAAATGGGAGTGTCGGGAAGAAACTCTTTTTTCGTTTTTTTCTGTGAGATTGGAGAAAGAAAGAGAGAAAAAAACCACAGATCGTGGTTGGTTCTGTCTTCACACCACTCTCAGTCGCTTGATCTCTTTGCTTAAAGCTGAAACCTTTAAAAAAAAATTGAGTTTTTCGGCTACGATTTTTTTTTTTTGCTTAATTCGAAAGGAGTATATATATATATATTTAATTTTATTTATTTAAAAAAAAATTGTAGTGTGTGTTGTTGGTTGGGGTTGGAATTTGGAAGGGATGGGTGAAGGAAGTTTTGATCTTTCTTTATGCGTGCTCGCCTTTTTTGTGGGTGTTTTGCCGGTGGTGGTTAATATACGCGCCAACACATTTTATTAATCACTTCTCTCTTTTTTTAATCCCATTTTTTTATTTCATTCAATTCATTTTCCTTTTTTTTTATTTTTATTTCACATCAACATATAAATGAATTTTTTTAATATTAATAACTCATTCTTATTGTACTATTTTAGGTCTTCATTTGAACCTTACGTACTCATACTAGTACATTAATAATTGATTTTTTTTTCACGATTAGTAGTTTTGTTGTACAAATCAATCTTTTTTGCAGTTTTGCACTAAAATATTGAGTATATTCAACACCTTTAAATATGTATCTACAAAATCAATTCATTTGAATCTGTTATTTTTTGTTTTCTCTTTGGAAATTGTCGTAATATCGTAAGCATAACTGCATAAGCAACAAAAACATGCAATTAAAAAAACAAAAAGAGAAGGGATTTAATTTCTTGTCGCTTAAAAGAGAGAAAGAACATTTGTTTTCTTTCTTATTCTCACTCCTTTTAATCATTTTAAGTTCAACAATTCGGAAAAAATGAAAATCATTTTCAAAATTAAAGTATTCGTCACAAATAAAAATTCTTATTACATTTTATCTTTTTGATCAAATAAATATATAATATCATCTTTTTTACCACTTAAATTTTTATCATTGATGTATATTTAAAAAAATCTTTTATCAGATTATGCTATATTTCCTAATGTAGTCATTCCATTTTATTTTTGTTATGTCAACATTTTGAATTTCATTAATAAGCCCAAAAATGCAAAAAGGAATTACATCTAAATAAGAATAATCAAGCTAAAACGTTTGTTCCTAAGAAACACAGTTCTCCGAAAATCATCTAAAATAATCGAAAAAATCTCCATAGGAGATGACGAAAAAGAATAAAAAAAGTAAATAGGAGTTACATAGTTTACATAAGACACATCACGAGATAAATTCTTTACACTACACGCCAATAAATCAGCGTTATGATTCAAATTACATGAGATAAAACACAAAATAAAAGCAGAAAATTCCGTTTCACTTGATAAACCGTCCATATAAACTGAAAAAGTGAGATCATTTTTCTCGTGTAGACAACCATTCTATCTTTTTTATGAAGTTCTAATACAGAAAAATGTAAAATCCTCATGGGAATATAAAAATTATTTCACAATTTATTAATACGTAGTTATTATTTTATTTTAAAACAAAATACTTTAATAATTCCATGGTGTGGAAAAAAATATAAAACAACAGTGAATATTAAAATCTGTGTTTAAGAAAAATAATAGTTGAAGATAACCCTTTAAAAATAACTATAACGATGTTTTAAGGTTATATAAACTAATGCGACCAATTAAAACAAAACATCACACACAAAATATAAATGATGGTTAAATAATCAAATGGTAAAAAATAAAAGTCAAATGAAGTTAAAATAATAGTTAAATTAGTCAAAGAAAACAAATTGTGTCGGCTCAAGTTGCAAATATAGCCACATGCCAAATATCTTTGTCAAAATTAATTCATGTGTTATTAATTAATTGATGTTAACACTTTTACTTTATTTAGTTTATACTTAACCAACCATTCCATCTGCTAATTATATCTTTAATTATATTCTGACTGAAAAAAAAAAAACAAAAACCTGATTAGCGGCTACTTGCTGCTACACACACTACATGATACTTAATTTTTTTGAGCTAATGTTGACCTCGACTCATCTTAATATATTTTTAGGTTTTATATTTTATTATCTACGCCTATGATTTTTGACTCGTTGTTGTTTGTTATAGAAGAGAAAATAATTTAAAATTTTAATTACTTATTAAAGACAAGAACGTTATAAACAAGACAAAACTATTAAAAAACATATCTATCTGCATGCAAAACTATAAAAAAAATATAGTAGATCGAAATAAAAATCAGAGAAAAATTATGAAAAAACACACGTACGAGTCTAAGATGGTCTTAAGACTCTTAACCACATTGTTTGATTCAGACAGTTTAAGACATAAATGTGGTTTCAATTTTTTTAGATAAATACAACTAAGACAAAAACAGTGGTCTGTTTTATTAAACACTACTTTTGAAGTGTGAAGAGTGTGAATCGCACTCAACACTAAACGTTTAAGGGTCACTTCACACTACAAAGCCGTATGATATATATACCACTTCCGATATTAATTTCTATGATTCGTTAACTTTAATGCTTTGGATGATCGGGTACAAAATGTCATCGATCGTACTACAATAAGATAAGTTTTGTCAAAACGAATTTAAGGATTTGGGATTTATTTCACTACTCGTTGTATTTGTAATAGAGTGAATATGGATTTTACGTATATTTTAGAAAAACCAAATATTCTACAAAAAAAGTAAATATGTTCATACCAAAAAGAAGAAGTTAGTATGTGATATTCTTAGATCGTTAATATTGTGTTTTTCTGATATTTTTCACGACAAGAAAAAAATATATTTATAAGTATCATAATTTGGTCAAATATTACAAATAATCATCAAACATATGCTGCGCCAATAAAGCAAAACAAATCAAATGTTTTGGTTTTTACCACACACAAAAAAAGAAGAAGGAGCAAAATGTGTTTGGTTAATGATTGAAAGCGCGTGAAATGAAGCCGCATTGAAGGGCGCATGAGGATTGTATGAATTCACTGTTCGACCAAAGTGACTATTTTGACTTTTAGATCACTTTAAAAGGCGACACTGTAATTGATCACGTAATGACCAATCCAACGGCTACAAAAGGCATTGCTGTGAACATCAGACGACTGAGATCTACTACTGATTCTCTGTCGGCTAAACTGCTGGACAAACTAATAAGATTGGCTTCACTCAGTTTGGGACTTGGTCCTACTTAAAAATCTAGAAGTAATTGATATGAATTACGAAAATTCGAAGTTTGAGGAGCTGGATAAATGTAATTATTTTTTGTGTGGAATAGTTGAAAATAGAAAACGAAGGTTTGACTTGGAGTGGTATTGGCAAACATGTGGAGAAGCTTGTATTATTCTCTCAAAGATCTTTTGGACCATAACATTCGTATCCTCATCTACCAAATGTCGGCGAAGCCATTTAATATATATATTCTTAGTACAGTCATTTTTATGTAATTTTTTATAGTGTGGTACTTTCTTTACCAATGAGCTCTTTAAAGATAAAATGTTCCTGTTATGAACTTATGCACCTCATCACTGATTGGAACTGATCGCATAACTATAATTTAAAAGGCTAACAACACAAGCAATTGATCTTCAACCACAATACAACTTTAAACTCATGAAGCTATTTGTTCTTAAACCACAAACAACTCCAGTATCAGATTTAACCAAATAAACTTGGAGAAAGCTAACCAACATAAAGCCGAAAGATCAGGATGCTAATCTACCCTCCTATAACCATCAGACTAATCGATTCTTTGGATCAGACAGATACCGGTGATTGAGTTTGTTCTGCTAAAGACCCAGCTAAATTATCTTCATCAGACAATGTAACCAGTCTGTATAAGGAGAAAAAGGAAACTAAAGCTTCAACTTCTTATTGGGTCTCTTTAACTTGGCATCTTCATCGACCGTGTGCTGTTGCTTTCAAAAAAGTTTTCCACACGCAGATATGAGTGACGGAATCCAGAAAGTAACGTATAAAGACTTTGTAAAAATTGTGTGGGGAAAACGAAAAGCAAGTAGAAAGATGAGATAAGGAAAAAGGATGTGAGGGAGATAACCTTATGCTTTTTGTTTTTCTTCTTCTTTTTCTCATCTTTTTTCTTCTTTGCGTTCTTCTTCTTTTTCTTTTTGTTAAGCTTAGTGTTCACTATCTTATCGTCATCAGAAGGTACCTAAACATGATGAAGAAGGCGTAAGAACTGGTCAGTACAGTAGAATATATTCTACAAATTTTATTCCCTATCCAGATAGAATGAAAGAGAGTAGAAGAATTAGATACCTCGACGTCTTCAAATGAGGCAACGTGTTGGACTGTTCTTCCTGAACTCGAAGCCCCACCTGAGGCCAGTAATAAAGATTATGCCTTCAATTAGATTCTCCAGTGCTTAATACATATTCATTTTGCCATATATAATCCCAAATAACATAACCGATACAAGCATTTTTCATATGGATTGGCTTGGATAAAAGAAAACTTCTCCATGTTAGTGTGCTATATTGTTTCACCGATCTAGGAATAACATGATTATTCTAAACTTTGAAGTGAGCTAAATTTTGCCCACAGTTACAATGAATAGATAGTCTGAACAAGTTTTAGGCAAACAGTCAGTATGCATATTAATCTCACCAATGCCATGCATACTTTCCAAACCCTCTCGTAACTCATTTGAAACTGAGGTAAATTTATGGAATGTATCAATGCACAAATTTTATTTGCAATGATGTAATGAAGTTTCCAATGCCATAGAGATCTCCTGCTCTCTATCATGACATTTGAAACAAATTTATGCAAACATCCTGCCAAACTTATAAGGTCTCCTGTTTGTACTACCTATAGTTTCTACTTTCAACTAACCTATCCTACTTAATGTAATTTTCCTCCACCATTGAAGGTGGGGGTTAGACTCTTATATCAATTATTACGTTTCCTCTTTGACTTCAACTGAGCTAGAATTTCGGAAGAACTTGTCCCTAGCTCTCCACCCTAATGTCCAACTCACATATTACAACATCCAGGAAACCTGATAAGAAGCAGATGTAACTCTCTCATTATTCACTTACTGAATCAATTACAAAGACGAACAGAGAACAAACTGAAGCAAACTAATAAACATAAAAACCTGGGGTGAATACTAGAACACCCTAAACTCTCGTAAGCCAAACCAAGATCCTCGACTAATCTAGAAGGCCTCAACTCATTTCTACAGCTCCCCTTTATTTAAAACCTTCAGCTCTCAATTAAACGATGAGGTCTAAACTTCCTTGCACCATCCGTAAGCTAGTTACAATATTCCTGCTTTAGACTTAACAGGAACACCTTATCAATACCTCAACAGATTTTGCTTAGCACCTCAGCTCTCAACTTAATGGTGAGCCATCGATTGTGATTATGATCAACTAAAAACTCTGTAGGCTGCTTACACGGTCCTCTACTACACTAACAAAAACGCCTTATAAATCACAAGAGACGTCACAAGGCAATGCTATTGCCATCTTTCAACTGCTACGCCTTTTCGTTCCTATTTCCAAATTACAACCTTTTGGCCAAATGTTATAAGGAATCGTTTTTGAAATGGTACTCACTCGAAATAACGGTGTCACGGGCGTTTTTGACTGCCAATTCGAGAAGATCTGGATCAATGGAAGCCAATCCATTAGGATCTTGCAGCTTCCGCTCTAGAAACTTGGCTAAAGCCGCCGCTTTGTTCGTTTTCAATGGTCCACCTGGATGAGCCAATCTGTAGACGTAACATCGAGGAAATTCAGACCTTCAAATCGAGAAATCGAGAGAAGGAAAAAGAAAACAAAAATCCTAAGGAAAACCTGGGAGGCTGAGAGCGAGAAGACGAGGGAACAGAAGTAAGCGGAGCGAATTTGCTTCCTCTGAGAGCTCTCTTCTCATCTTCGCTCAGCTCGTCAATGGCTCCTCCTCCACCTCCCATTGCAATTCCCGACGGCAAAAATAGTCTCCGTCACAGTTACTTTGACGGCCGTCTTAAGAATTATTGAATTTCATACAATTCACTAATTAACCCATAATTTGTTTTTGTTCACAATTAACCCATAATTTAAATGGAAAATATTCTAATAAAAAACAAAATTAATAAAAACGGTGTCGTTCAAGGAAAACACGGTGTTTCTTTGGCCGGGGTTTTTGTTTGTTTCAGGTCGCCGAGGTTGATCGATCCATTCGACGTCTCTCTTCATCCAATATTTCCGATAAAGAAGAGATGCGAAGTGACGTTTGCTTCGACTGTCTTGAGCAGCGGATCAAGTCAGACTTCTCTGACCAGATCGTCTTCTCTTACGGCCTCACCAATTCGCCGCTACCTTTTGGATCATCCGCCGTCGTTAAGGTTTTTCTTCATTCTCCCCCCTTCCCTTTTAGTTATAATATGAAATGTAGATTTCAATGGTGGAAGTGTTGATATTAGAGCTGCTTTGATTGGCGTTTGTGTAGGTTTCTGACTCTAGCGAGGGATCCTCGGCTTCTTCTTCTGCATATTGTGAATCCGCTTCGTCCCAGTTCATTTTGGAGTATCTTTGGAACGAAGAACATGGTTGCTTAGCCAATCACGTGTATGGTCGATTTCATTTTTTATGATAATTTCTGCTCAGGCTAAAGACGTGAATTTATCAATTGAGCCACTGTTTTTGCAGCGAAAGATGTAGTCTTGGAGATGGCGAGGGTGAAAAATTGAATGATGCCATTAAATCTGATGAGTGTTTGGATTGTTCACCCAGTGTTACTTGCGAGCTTTCAGGTAGTTTTTCATGCTGGAGAACGATAGGTGCACTTTTACCAATTGCTCGGTTTAGAAAATGTTCTGCCTCTGATCTTCAAAAGCTTGCTTTTAGTTTCCTTTCTGAGTGCCCAGAAGATCAAATTTTAGTCTCTCTACATCGCCTGATTGACGGAAAGTCATCTGGACAAGAAACCCAAAATTTCCTTCGTCTTCTTGGGTTACCGTTTTCAGAGGAGAAAATCAAGCTTCGATGTCTCAGGCATCCAAATCTATCACCAGTGTTAGGCGTTTTGACATCATTTGATTGTTTGGTCTCGGTGCTACCCAAAGCCCCATATACACTGGAAAATATTCTCTACTACAGCCCCAATGCTATAAAATCAGAATGGCATAGAAATTTTGTGATATATCAGCTATTGTCTGCGTTAGCTCACTTGCATGAGTTGAAGGTTGCGCATGGGGACATTCGCCCATCAAGCATATTTTTGTCCGATTCATTATGGAGTTGGTTAAAGATCTACAGCAAACCTGATATAGGTTCTGGAGATACCAATTCATCTGCTGCAAGACGAAGGTGGTGTGTTGAGGGTTGTCATACTTATGGCCTTTATTCTGATCTTAAATTATCTTCAGATTTGGAGTGGCAGACTCACTTTGTTAAGTGGTGGAGGGGAGAGCTAAGCAATTTTGAGTATCTACTTATCTTAAACAAACTAGCAGGTCGAAGGTGGGGGGATTACACATTTCATCCGGTAATGCCATGGGTCATAGATTTCAGCCAAAAACCTGAAGATGATAGTGACTCAGGCTGGCGGGATTTAAGGAAAAGCAAATGGAGATTGGCCAAAGGAGATGAACAATTAGATTTTACTTATTCGACATTTGAGTTTCCGCATCATGTTTCAGATGAATGTCTGTCTGAGCTGGCTGTTTGCAGCTACAAAGCAAGGAGACTGCCACTGAGTGTCCTACGAAAGGCAGTTCGATCAGTGTATGAACCTAATGAGTATCCCTCTGACATGCAAAGGCTTTATGATTGGACCCCTGACGAGTGCATCCCTGAGTTTTACTGCGATCCTTGCATCTTTTACTCCATTCATCCTAGTATGTCTGATTTGGCTGTACCTCCATGGGCAAGCAGCCCCGAGGAGTTCATTAGATTGCATCGAGATGCCCTGGAAAGTCCCCATGTTTCATCTCTAATACATCACTGGATTGATATTACTTTTGGTTACAAAATGTCAGGACAGGCTGCTATTACTGCAAAGAATGTTATGTTGTCATCATCTGAGCCCACTGTTCCAAGGTCAGTTGGACGTCGTCAACTCTTTTTTCGGCCTCATCCAGTGCGTCTTGGTTTCTCCCGCGAGAAGGAACAAAGTAGAAATGAACTGGAAATGCATACGTTTCATGGCTTTGGTGTGGACAACAAGAGGTCCGTCATCCTCCAAGCTGATGAGTATCTGGAAGAAACTGAAGAGGCATCTGCATTTTCTGATCATGCAGCACATCTAAGTCCAAAGTATCACCTTCATCAAAACTTGATTGAGTCTCCTTTGCCTGAATCTTACAGCGCAAACATTAACAATGTCGATACTAGTTTTCCTAGAACTTCAAAAACCAAAGTTTTACCACCAAACCTAAGTTTGAAATATCTTTTGGAGCATTTAGAGGTGAGAGATGAAGCATCCACGGTTCAGGAGTTGTTACTTTGGCGGCAAGATTTTTGCACAGGAAACCTTTCCAAGGACACTGCAGGGGATATATTTTCTATTGGCTGCGTCTTGGCAGAACTTTATTTGATGAAGCCACTATTTAACTCGGTGTCTTTGGCTACTTATTTAGAAGGTGGTAAGTTACCTGAATTGATCAATGAACTTCCTCCTTCTACTCAGGTACTTGTCGAAGCATGTATTGAAAAAGATTGGAGAAGGTAATATTTTCTCACCCTTCTTGGGTAAACGTTGGTCGTCGTTGATTCTTTACTATGTTTATGATTCTGTGCTATGTGCTGTTAAAAAATGTGTAGTGACATTTTTTTTCTCTTTTTAGATGTGTAAGTGTCTGTCTAACTACCCTCTCTTCCTTTCTAAACATATAGGAGGCCCTCAGCAAAGAGTCTTTTGGAATCTCCGTACTTCTCAGCTACAGTGAGGTCAGCTTACTTGTTTGCTGCTCCACTTCATCTTTTGGCCAAGGGTCAAACACGCTTGTGTTATGCTGCAAGTTTTGCCAAACAGGGAGCCTTGAAAGCAATGGGAACATTTGTGGCAGAGATGTGTTCTGAGTACTGTTTGCCACTGGTCACAACACCGTTATCTGAAAATGAGTGTGAATTGGCTTATGTACTTCTCAAAGAATTTACAAAATCTTTGACACCAGTGGCTGTGCAGAGACTTGTCTTGCCTTCTATCCAGAAGATCTTAGTGGTAAGCATATTTTGTTGGTTCTCTATGGAATTTCTAAATCTAAATTTCTGTGTGCTTAGAGTATCAGCTTCTTGTTAAATTCAGTTATTGTCTTCTGACAGAGTATTATATGTTAGACCACAGGTTACTCGCATTTGAAAGTTTCTCTTCTTCAAGATTCGTTTGTGAGGGAATTATGGAATCAAGTTGGAAAGAGAGTATATCTTGATATGATTCATCCGCTAGTCCTATCAAACTTGTATAATTCTCCGGACAAGATCTCAGCTTCTGCAGCTTCTGTGCTGCTGATTGGTTCAAGCGAAGAGCTTGGTGTCCCTGTTACAGTAAATCAGGTCAGAAAAGATTTCATGTTCTCGTCCTCCACTCATTTATTTAGTATATACCTTTCATCAGGCATGTTAGGCGTTTCTGAATTTCTGATTTGGATGCTGACTTGTCCGTTAATACAGACTATACTGCCTCTGATCAGTTACTTTGGAAAAGGAATATGTACTGATGGGGTTGATGTGCTGGTTAGAATTGGTACACCCTCTCTGTTGGTTCATGCAACTTAGTTCTACCTGTAAATTTCATATATAGCTAAGTGATCATTGTATTGTTAATTTTATAGGGAGGCTGTTGGGCGTGAACTTTATTGTCAAACAGATGCTGCCGTTGCTTGAACATGTTGTTTGCTTCTGTATCGATCTCTCTTCTATGAAAAAACCAGAGCCTATTCATAGCTGGTGCTCTTTAGCGCTGAGTGATTGCCTAGTCACACTCGATGGTTTACTTGCTCTGATATCAGACGAGTTGCTCATACATGAGCTGACCAAAGTATGTTTTAAACTTTTGCTCTGTCTATCTTTAATGTAATTGTACGGTAAGTACTTAATTTTTCGTTTTGTTGTGATTTGTCTATCATCACATAGGGTCGGTTGTGCCTACATGTAAGAGTTCTTATGCAGAAAAATCTTGAGTTGCGGGTCCTTCAGGTATTCTTGATTTTATTTTTTTCCTTTTTTCTTTATCAGTGACTTTGAGGGAGATGTGAAGGATAATGATGTATAATCAAGATGTACGACCTGGTTTAAGTTGTCATTGAGTGTTTCACTTTAATTGGTGAAAGAAGATTGACTCCAGAAAAAGAAATTTTTTGCTTAACTTTAAGGGCTCTGTTGTGAAATTCCTTCTATTTGTATTTCCATTGTTAGGCATGCATCAATGTGTTATCTATAAGAGTGATCCTTCAATACACTTCTTTTACTGCTTATTGCAAGCATATGAATTGCCTTTTTTAACATCTGATTATTTCTTTTTGAATGTTCCAGTTTGCTGCAACTTGCTTGATGTCAATTTGCCAACGGATTGGACAAGAATTGACTGCATTGCATATTCTTCCTCAGTTGAAGGAGCTTTTTGATGAGTTTGCGTTCTCTGAGAAATGTACAGATGCATCTGACTCTTTAAGCTGGAAGATCAGGACTACCGAACAAAATTTTCATCCAGAATCTCCAATCAAAAGCCGTATGGATCTTGTGTGCGTGTCTCCTCCTGGATCATGAATAAATAAAATTTGTATGATTCTGTTTTATGTCCTAACGTTGTAGGAATGACAGGCTGCTTCTCTACCCTTCTTTTGCCTCACTTCTTGGTATGGAGAAATTACGTCAGGGCTGTCCAACCTGGCTACTCCTCGAGCAATATCTGCTAAAGCATCATAACTGGAAGGTATCCTTTCTTCACGTATAGAAGAACTGGATTTCTCTGTTGCAATAGTACCTGAAATAAATTTAGAGTAGCTATACTCATTTATCGCTGAACTATTGTCATACAGTGGGAATACACAGGTAGGTCTTCTCGGTGTAATATGGAAGCTAGGCCTGTGCTAAACAAGGGCCCTGTATCTAAGCACACTCCTAAGATGTTGCTCAATGGATCTGGACGGTCGGTTCCCCAGTTGCAGGGGTTAAGAAAACCCAATCACTCAAAACCGCTTATACATGTCTCAGTTGATAGACAAGAAGCAGTCGTAAACCCTTTAGCGCGTGAACCGTGGTCATGGTTTCCTAGTCCAGTAGCTTGTTGGGATGGGCTTGACATTGGACGTTTTGGAAACCCCAAAGATGAGCATCGATGGAAAATTAGAGCTTCTGTTTTGTCTTCTGCTAATGCCCATCACGGAGTTCTAAGATCTTTAGTAGTTTCTGAAGATGAGTGTACAGTTTTCACCTCAGGTATTGATCCAGGGTTTAAAGGAAGTGTTCAGAAGTGGGAACTAGCAAGCTTAAATTGTGTATCTGGCTATCATGCCCATGAAGAGGTTGATTCCTTGTCTTATTATAGGTCTGCTTAGGGCATACCATACTTATTCTCATATCTATAAATAGGAAATGTGCACCTAATTGTTTATCTTATATATAATATTAGGTTGTAAATGACATCAGAATTCTATCATCCACCGGAAAGATAGCTTCTTGTGACGGAACTATACATGTGTGGAACAGCCAAACTGGGAAACTAATATCTTTGTTCGCTGAGTTACCTACGGATCAAGATCAAGCTTCCTCATATCCATCATCAACGAATAATATCAGTCAGTGTAATAGACATGCGTCACATGGATTATCAAGTGGGATATTTGATGGGAACTTGTATACATGTATGCATTATTTAGAATACATGGATCAGCTCGTTGTGGGAACTGGATCCGGTGCTCTCAGGTAAAATAGTATCCATTTCACTGAAATTCAAAGCAATTAAGGACTGGAGATAATATGCAACAATGATCATTTCCATTGTACAACTCAGGTTTATCGATCTAACACGAGGTCAGAAACTTCAACTTTGGAGAGGAGAACCTGTTGAATCTGGGTTTACTTCTCTCGTATCTGCTCTTTGCTCAGGAGGGTCTCAAACAAAACAAGGAGACGGAGCTTCAGTATCACCTTCTTGGATTGCAGCTGGTTTTAGTTCTGGCCAGTGTAGGCTGTTTGACTTGAGGGAAAGTGGTGTTATTTCCTCCTGGAGAGCTCACGACGGATATGTGACAAAGGTGAGTTAATTTTTTTTCCTTCCCAATAGAACTTCTCAAAACCAATATGGCCTTTCTTCTCATCTCCAAACCTTTTTTCTTGCTTTGCAGTTAGCGGCACCTGAGAGCCATTTGCTTGTTTCCAGCTCTCTTGACGGAACTTTGCGGATCTGGGACTTGAGGAAGTGAGTGAAAATATCATCAAGCTTTTTCCTTTCTTGTAAGTTTTGGACGTTGTTTTCCGCGATATCTACATTTAATAACAACTGTTTATCATCTTTGCGGTAAAACAGAAGCTGGACACCACAGCCTTTTGTTGTCAAAGGACACAACGATGGTGTTTCCGGTTTCTCCATCTGGGGCGAGGACATTATCTCCATCTCAAGAAACAACATTGGGATTTTCTCACTTTCAATGTCTCAAGAAGAGGTAATTGTTCACTCCTGATTGATATTTCCGTAATGAGTTAAACCAAACACGCCTTGATCACGTTGGCTATTAGCATAGACTAAGATGAGAACTGGATCAGTGAACCTTGTTTTTCAGTCGATTTATGCACAAATCATCGTGAAAACTAGATCAAGTATGTGAGATTAACCGGTTTTGTTCACTTGATAGGAAGTGCAACAGCAGCAGCAGCGGATTATACCACAGAAACTGCATACGGCGGAGAAGGGAGGAAGAATCAGATCGGATTTATCGAACATCTGTGTTTTACCATTGTCGAGACTGTTCATCGTTGGAGCACATGATGGTTACTTTAGAATCTGTTGTTGAAATTATATACAAACTATATACCCAATGTACTGTAATTGGTTACTTACAAATACTAATGTAAATTTTGTCTTTAGACTGTATGTTTTGGATAGTGCCAGGCACGATCACTGATATGATCATAATGGAGACAAAGAGGAATGGTTTGTTAATGACTAATGAGCAATGATTTTTTTATTTCCTTTCTGTTTATAACACACTCTGGTCATTTGGAAACTACTTAAGTTGTATATTCGGTCAATTGAATTGGTTAAAGAATTAGTTAAGCTGTACAAAACTTGACTCACCGACTAGGTTGGTTTTCGATATAACATTAGTTTCGTAATCTAATTTACAAAAAAAAAAAAAAAAAAAAAACAAA
>WJSH01004449.1:296933-318275 GCA_009757365.2 Lepidium campestre
CAACAGCAAAGTACTCATTCTTCTCTTCAGGCCTAAACATATGAAACATGATGGCATAGAACACCAAACTCACAATCTCCTCTGCTGCAAAACTCACCCACTGGTACTTATAAGCCGCAATGGTTTTAAGCGCAAATACCACGATTCTCGTGAAGTAAAGATATCCGATGACAACTATGTAGAATTGTCTGAACAATGTCAGCTTTGACAAGTTTCTCGCGGCTTTACCATCGGTTTTCGATGTTTCTCTCAAGGATCGAATCGACCAAACGATGGGGAAGATAATGGCACAACAACAGATGATATCAACCAGCAAGAACACTTGATTCCATGTAACCCAATCTTTGATAAATGGTCCAGTTTCACCAATCACAATCGAAGCAATGTTGGCTAATACCTGAAGTGGGATCACAATGATCAACACGTTCTTCTCTTTCTCCTGCAAGAACGGCTTCAAAAACGACCAGCCAGTTCCGATCAAGATGATCACGGTGAAGAGAAGCACAACACGGATGAATTGGAAGATGTAGAAGAGAATGTCCCAACCGTGAGGTGTTCCAGTGATCTTCACGTAGTGTTTGTCTTCAGCTGCACAAATCAAATTTAGAGATTTGATTAGAAGCAGACCTGCCATGAGAAGATGGATCCGATGAACGACTCGCTTGTTTGTCCAGCAAGTGTAGCTCCAGAAGCCGAGGAAAGCGACGTAGCAGAGGAAGAAGAAGGAGTAGAGAGTTGGCAACTGAGTCGATCCGGCTGGTAAATAGTCTTTAGATCCGTTCGGATCTTTGTTGTACATCTCCGTACGAACCGCCATGGAAACTTTGGTTTCAGGGACGCAATTCGCGAAGAAAAGAGAGTACTCGTTTGGGGAAGTGACAGGGTAAGATTGGTTGAATCGTGAATTCGGTGGAGGAGATAGATCTCTGAATGTGAAGAGATGAATGACGTAGCGTGAATCTAGAACGCAGAATCTAGGGTTCTGCTGGATCTCGAGGAGGACCTGGAGAAGCGATTCTTCAGATAGGAGGAAGAATCCGAGACGAGATGACTCAGGATTCGGATCTGAGGAAGTAGAGACAACGGAGACGGAGGAAATTGAGACCGTGACGTGGCCGGTATGTGTGAATCCGAACTTCTCGAAGAGGATCATCGGACGAGCGTCATCAGAGATAACCAAGGATTTGATCTCGGCCATGGAAGGTGGAATCACGGCGAGGAAAGCGGCGGAGAAGAGGAGGAAGACGACGACGGAGAGGGGCATTTTCGTCATTGTAAAAGACGGGGAGAGACGAGAGTAGTCAATCGGCAGAGACGCGTAGATTGAATAAACCACCGTCGCGAGTTTGTTTCTCCATTTATATATCTTTCAGTTCTCAGATCTGAAAATAATCAGTATATGCATTTTTATATCTTTTTAATTATGGAATTTAACATGTTATTACAACATTTGATCTTAATAATACATTTGCAAAACAAAAAAGAAGTTATACATAAACACATTTACATTCCATTAAAAATTTATACTAGTGACTGTTTTTGGAAATAGTCATTATTTTTTTTATAAATTACATTGTCATATATTTTTGTATTTTAATCAAAAATAGTAATTATTTGTTTGCCGCAAAAATAAGTATACTCCTTTGGTATCACATCAGCATATCATTAATGTTTTAGGAAATGATCTTTTCAAGTTTCAATACAGAATTAACTCTTTTTTATTTTTGGTGATCATTTGTAGTCTGCAATTTGTTTTATAATTAAATAATGTTTAGTAAATAATAAATTATGCTTAAATTTGGAAGATAATAAAAATAAATTATGTTTGAATATGTGGGTAAAAACCCTCCAACATATTTTAGTTTTATAAAATCAATAAATTGAAAGAGGATGAATGTTATTTGTGTTTTTTTAGTTTTATCAATGTACAGAGCATTTTAATGTAACTTGCGAGTTAATGAAACAACTCGCTCGTTGGCCATACAAAAACAACTCTTTAGCTTCCTCCTGTCCATTGTCAACAAAAATTGCATCTTTCTTTTTCTCCATACCCAAAATCCCTAGTTTTGCCAGAATCTTTTGCTTCTTCGCCGTCGTCTTGACTCTTGAGAGAGATGGATAACGCATCTCCATCATCACTTACTGAGAACCTTCTCATTGAAGAGAGAGAAGAAGTGATGGTTTCTTCTAAGATAGACATTTGCTTGATAAAAACCAATTTTCTGAAACCCTATTCTACCTCCATCGATGGCTCTGTAGCTGAGCTCCCCCATCGTGATCATAGTCACTCTCATTCTTCTTTTTCATCAAAACTAAAGCACTTGTCTTTGCGGGATGCCTTCTGTGGGTTTTGGGTAGCAGAGCCTCAGTTCGTATCGTGGCATGAAAAAATGGAAGCTTTGTATGAACCCATTTGGAAAAGAGCCGGAATTTTTGAAGCGATCAAGGCATCAACTTACAAAATCAACAGAAACCTGTCTTTGGTTCTCTCTATTTCCGAGAAATGGTGTTCTGAAACCAAATCTTTCGTCTTCCCATGGGGTGAAGCAACGATAACTTTAGAGGATGTAATAGTGCTTCTAGGGTTTTCTGTTTTGGGTTCTCCCGCTTTTGCTCCTCTAGAAAGCTCAGAAATGAGAGAATCTGCAAATAAACTGGAGAAAGTGAGACTAGAGAGTATAGGCAAGTCTAAGCAAGTGACCCAAGGAACATGGATTTCGAGCTTCTTGGGTAGAGGTGATCAGATGGAGCATGAAGCTTTTCTTGCATTGTGGCTTTCGTATTTTGTTTTTCCAGGTACAGCTCGTCGTTCTGTATCGAGACATGTTATCCCCATAGCTGTTCGTTTATTAGCAGGTGAAAGAGTTGCTCTTGCCTCTGCTGTTCTCGCAAACCTGTACAAAGATTTGGGTCGAATCTGCGATTTCTCTAGAGGAAAATGTACTGGCAAAGTTAATTTCAAGTCTCTGTTTAAGTTAGTTCAAGTTTGGACATGGGAGAGGTTCACGAACATAAGACCAAAAGCTACAGAGATACCCAAAGGTAAACCTAGAATAGCTCGGTGGAACAAAGTGCAACAATTATCTAGCAATGTGAGATTGAGTTTTGATGATTTTGACTGGCGTCCTTACACCAAACCGTTGAAGAACTGGAATCCGCTTCGGTTTTATCTTGAAGAAGCTATGTGGCTGATTGTTGATGACAGTGTTGATCACCAAATTGCTTCTTTTGCTCGATTTGTCACATCTTCTCAGCTTGCTGGAAATGGCTTTGTAGAGGATTACTTCCCCCATCGAGTGGCAATGCAGTTCGGTTTGGCTCAAGATCTTCCTGGTTTGGTTACTCATTGTAGCAACTTCACAGAAAAGGAGGCTTGGGGTGACTACAATAAGTCTCTTTGTGGTCTGAAACTTTACATGCCTTAGTCGAGGTTCTGTTACTGCGAGATATCGGGATTGGTGGTTGAAATCAGTTTCAGACTTTTTGGGTACTGAAGAGATGCAGAAAGAATCGGCTGAAGCTTTTAATGCAAGGAATACATTTGATCATCATGATCAAGATGATGATCATGATAATAATAAATCTCCCATTGTATTGTCCTCGAGTCAAGTAGGTAAGAAGCTGGAAGAAGGCTTTCCTTCGAAATGTAGAAGTTTAGTTAAGAGACATAAGATAAGTGAGTCTGTGCACATGAAGCGAGCTTGCGAGGATGATGAAGAATATGATAACATGACCATTGCTCAAATCATCAGGTCTAGGAAGAAGTACAGTGATGTAGAGAAAAATGAGGGTGATGCTTCTGAATCACTTAGAAAAAGAACTAGAAGATATCTGGCGACGGATAGTGATGATGATTCAGAGCCTTGTCAAAAGCTTGCTTTGAGAAAAGTTGAGGAAATGAGGGAAGAGGAAGAAAAAACTGCCAAAGATCCAGAAATTACAAGGCAAAGATGTGATGATGTTAATGGAAGCAATGCAGAAAAGAAGACTGTGATCGATGATGCAACTAAGGAAGCAGAGAAACCGTTTTGCAGTGAAGTTAAAAAGGAAGATGTTGATGAAATATTGAGGCAGCTTGTAATAAAGCAGATAGCATTGGAGCTGGAGGCACGTATTTTGAAGGTGGAGAAGATTTTGGCAAATATTAGAAATTGGAAAACCAGACCATAAAATGGAGGTTCTGCTTAGTTAGTTTTATGCCATTTGATCTGAAAACTTTTTGGACCAACGCAACTATTACTTTTGTTTAGACTTTCAGTCTCTACGTACAACCAATTTTTATCTGGATTGCAAGTATTTTATGAAAACGTTATTCATCAAGTCGTTTGCGTTTACAATATCAGGATTTGCAAGACATTTTCAGAAAGAAGCTCAGATAACAAATCTAACTACACGTTGTTTCTCTCAAAGACTTAACATATATAAAGCCTACAAAACCTGAAAATGGCGTTTTCTTGGTCCTAAAACAGCCTACATTGCGAAACGGAGAGAAGCAAATGACAAATACAACGAACAAACAAACACTATACAAGCAATGGTGTGATGGAAACAAACTAAAACCATTTTTCTCAAAACAAACGATCAACTCTCTCTCTCTCCCTCTCTTTATTACAAAAGAAACGAAACATCTCATAACGCAGAACTTCTGGAGAACAACAAGGACTTGCTTCACATAATGCTTGATACTTCACGACAATGTACACCTCGGTTATTTCCAATGGCTATCCAGCTTCAGGCTTTAGGTCATGGTACTCACTCTTGTCAGTGTCTGTGCTGTTCCTAGGAGGATCGGATTCTCTTGCTGTCCCGTTCTGACTCCTTCGTCTTCTCCTATCCTGAAATCCACAAGATTGGTAAAGCTTTGAGCACCAAACTCAACAAAGAAATCTACTGGGTTAATATACATAAGATGCAGTTTCAAAGTTATGTGATCTTTTTCCCTATTCATACCTCTCTAGGAATCGGGTATTCCTCCGATTCAAGCATGCGGGCAACTTGGCTCATCCTTGGTCGTTTCTCAGACATTGGATCAACACATCTTAGAGCAGTCAAGAGTGTTCTTTTTAAAGCACTTGTAGATGGTTTTGTTTCGAGGTTTGGGTCAACCACTTCTTCTGATCGCCTTTGTTGGACCATCATCTTCAGCCATTCCACCAAATGTACCTACAAAATGGAAAAATATGTCAGAGAACTCTTGAGAGGAAGCAGTGTTTATGTGTTTTGAATGTTCTTATGAAAACAATTGATGGCCTCTACCTCGGGTGGTGGGCGAGCATAATCTACTGGATATCTACCAGTTATAGCTTCCAAGAGTACAACACCAAAGCTGTAGACATCACTTTTCTCATTCAGAAGACCGGAATTCGCATACTCTGGAGCAACGTAACTGAAAGCAAATAAAGGTTTTGTTATTTCCCAAAAGCAACAACATTAAAGTCTTCAGATTTATTAAGTGAAAAGTGTAAAAGAGAGATGCCACAACTTACCCAAAGGTACCCATAACTCTAGTAGTTATAAAACTTTTATCAGCGCCAAGCAGTTTAGCAAGTCCAAAGTCAGAAATTTTAGAATTGAACTTGTCATCAATCAGAATGTTGCTAGACTTTATGTCTCTATGCACCACTTTTGGCTCAATCGCCTCGTGAAGGTACGCAAGCCTGCATCACCACTCATCACGTCAGATGAGAACAGAAAAAACATAATCGAGGAAAGAGAAAAGGAAAAGAAACAACATAAAGCCGTCAGAAGACACAAGACTTACGCTTTGGCTGTTCCGATAAGGATTTTTACTCGTGCCTCCCATGTAAGATACTCATGATTTTGATTATCTCCACGAAGCCATTGCTCCAAATTTCCATTGTTGACATACTCATACACCAGCATCCTATTTAAGTTTTACGGCATTCGATATTTAGTGATATTCAGAAGAAAAATAACAGAACAATCGCAACAGAACATACATACCTCTGTGTTCCTTCCATGCAATATCCGAGAAGGCGGACCAAATTCTTGTGGCGAACATGACCTATAGCTTCAACTTCTACTCTGAAGTCTTTGTCAGCTTGCCCTCTAGAGATACAAAACATAACCATTAAAAACAAACGGAAGACTGAGGAAATGAAATCTTGAATCTTGATTGACATTTTTGGAATACTTACAGATTGTTGAGCAATTTTTTAACAGCAACAGGAGTGCCATTAACAAGGTTGCCACGGTAAACAACTCCATATCCACCATCACCAATGATATTATCCCTTGAGAACTGATTTGTAGCCATCTGAAGATCTCTAAGAGTAAACCAATGTCCCCATCCAAGGTGAGAAAACTCAGGAAGACCAGACAAAGGAGATGGAGCTGTCATTGGATTAGCAGAAGATACACTTGATCCATCTTTTTTCTCCAAGTGATTAAACGAGCCTGACCGGCTACTATCGCCATTTTCTGACTCTGCTACTATCCCCTTTTCGGGTTCTTTATCCCCAAATTTCTCGCTAATAGAGGGATATCCATTGGCACCATTGCTTGAGGAAACCTCGTCGACTCTAATCTCTTTAATTTCTTCAGGAACATTAGGTTGAATCTGATGGCTAACAGGGATTTGATTAGAAGAAGATCTAGAGGTTTTTCTTCTGAAAGTAAGCCACAGCGATATAGCTAAAACTACAACGAAAATCGCGGAGAGCACAATCACTATTATCTCCCATAGCTCCAAACCACCGTACTTATGAGATAATGCGCCGTTTATACCAGACCCCATCTTCAGAGCTCTGCTTTTTTCACCTAAAAAAGACAAGGAAAACCATGAATTCAAAACACAAGACATTCAAAACTCTTCATGAACTTTTGCTGCTTAAACAAAAATGAGGCTATCAGAAAAGTTATTTCAAGACCTGAATCAAAGTAATCAAACCCCAGACAGTCAGCAACTCAAAGCTTATACCAAAAATGGAACAATATCAAATTTTGAGCTACTCAGACGTAGAAATCCACCCAAACCCACATATAAAATCCACATAGCCTCTCTCTTAAAGAAGTCAAATTTGGAAAGGAACAAGCAAAAAGACAAGAAATTGAACAAAGACTAAGAAAAATCAGATTCATACAACCAACATTGCGCCTAAGTCCCAAGAATTGCCAGCTGCCTGATATTTCAGTTCTCAGACCAAACGCCAGCTAAACACTAAGCTGGATAGAAAACTACAGCTGAAACAAAAAACAACCAGCAGCTAATCTAAAAAAGTCTCTACCGACAATAGAAACTAAATCAGAAACTCAGAAAATCGTCGCATTGTATGATAAACACGACTCAGCAGATCAAAGAACACCAAAAAAGAGTCTTGAGAAACTCTAGAATTTAACTCAGAAAACTTACAATCATAAATAGGGTTCCAGAGTGAGAGAACCAACCTGATGGGCAGAATTTTGGGGATTTCAGAGCGACATTGAAGGAAAAAGTCAGATCTCGACCAGCATTGACTGCAAATTTTCCTGCTTTGGATCTTTGTAGGAATCTCTCTAACCTACAGACAAGACCCAAGCAGTGAATAAAAAAAAATCGAAGACAAAAATGTGTGTGAGTGGGAAAGATTGAAGCTTTACCTCTTAGCTGTGTTCTAGAAAGGAATAAAAATTAATAAAAACAGTAAGAAAAATAATGTTATCCAATTATTTATTCTGGCTTTTATTAGCTTGCAAAAGTGACGACCGACGAAGACGAACAAGGTGAAGACTTTTTTTTATGTTTTTTGACGGACACAAAAGTCTCACCAAAAAGTAAAAAAAAAAAGTTAACTTGCTTGTAACTGACAGACTGTAACTAACGGAATGTCAAACTAATCTAATTAACTCGTTGACGAAAATAAACTCATCTATGTTTTGTCTTAAAACCTTTAAATATAAATAAATGTCAAATTAATGCCATTTATAATTATTTTACCAATGTCCAATAACTGCTGATGTTTTGTTTTCTCTCCAAACTGCATTTAATATGCAAGTAATTTGTTTCATCGAAGTTTTGGGATACGTAAAAAGACAAATAAACGAAGTAGATGATTCGATTAAATTTTTTAATATATGTAAAAAAAAATAAAAAAAATTGTATAACAAAATTCATAATGAAACATTTTTAACGAAACATAGACCTAATTATTTAATTCGTGTGACAGTACGAGTGTTACTTGATTAAGCAGTTGATACTTAATTTGATATATCAGATTAAACATCCAAAAGTATGGCCATTATCTAGTTTTCAGCAAATAGCACACCGATTAAATTAATTTAAATTAACAAAGTCCAAGCTGAAAAAGAAAGTACGCTTAGTCTAATTTGGCGGCTGAATTAACATTAATGATGTTTAAAAATAATAATCTCCATTACAATTTGGTGATGCCATTATGTTGTCTTAGTGTTAATGGATGTTTGAAAACATAAAATTATCAAGTTGATGTCAATCTCACTAATTTGATTAACTAGCCCCTGGAAAGATTAATGATCCAAATTTTAATTTCAAGGGTACTAATACTATGTGTAATTACAAAAGTATAAAACTATATATATATATATATGTAATTATATAAAATAATATATGGTTGGTACCTTTTAATCGCAAAGTCACAATGTCACATTGAAAGCTTTTCTCAAAATATACATGCAACTCATTCCACTTTCATATATCCATCTTTTTCAAACCTAGTTTTGGTACAAATTATTGGGTTATGTAACCAAAAAAAAAGAGGTATTTAATATGAATGAGAGAATTGGAGTTTAATTGGTTATAAAAAGTTAGTGTATGCAGTGAAACTTGCCAAAACATTAGAAGTGTGTTTTAAATACAACTCAACGAGCACTATGATATAACTTTTAAGCATTACTGTTCTTTGCGGATAAGCAAACAAATAGGAAAACTACAAAAACTTAGTATAAACATTCAATTTTTAAAAAATGAAATTCCGAAAAACGTGCGTAAAAAGTCTTTAGAACTAAGATTTTAGGGTTATCATAACGAATGTTTGTTAGTATTTCAAGAAAATTTCCTTTTCGTCATTCGAGATGATTAACATTTGGTTGAAAGAAATGAGTAATATCTTTACATTTGGAAATATTGGGGGCGATATTTGAATAATTTATAAACTTAGGGTGCTTTATAGAAAACATTTGAAGAAAGGGACAAAAACTGAAAAAGAATAAAGCACGAAAAAAAAGGCCGAAGCCAACACCAACATTGAAGAACTTTCCCTCTCTCACACGCAAGTAGACTCTCTCTCTCTCTCATCTCTTTCTTTCTCTCTCCTCGCCGTGAACTCTGAGAAGAAGAAGCTCCGATTTTGCTGATTTTCTATCTGAATAGATTTGAGAGTTTACTTTAGTCTCCAGAGAGACAATCTCCGATTCATTTCCTTAATTTAAGCAAAATCGAACAGAGAATCTGAGTCTCGAGATCAAACTCGTGAGTGGGGTTTTGTGGGTTTCTCAGTACAATGTTTTGTGACTGCTTCTACTGGAACAATGGAATCTCCGAGTTGGAATCGGAATCGTTCGAGTCAAATCCCTTCTCGCTTCCGTCTCCTCTTCCTCGGTGGCCACAAGGTATACAAATATCCTTTCTTCGAAATTGACTACTGATTTTATGAATTCATAATAATCAGTGCAATTTTTTACTTTGTTTTCAAATATCCAAAGTATGTCTCTTTTTTTTGATTAAAGAAATATTCAAAGTAATTTACTTTAGACAATTGAATTAGTACTAATTTGACTCATATCTTTGTTTATACTAATTTGGTATCTTGGCTTTTATCTCTTTAACTAGAAATCAATCAAATGATGCTAAGTTATTTATCAAAGATCCAAGTGACATATTACAGAATACATTATGTAAATGTATTTCTCATTTCTAACGAAAATTGACTGTACAAAAATTCTTGAGGTAGCTCAGGTTCATCAGACAATTGATTAGGTCTAAGTCAAGATCAGATTGATGTAATGATGTATATCATCATAATATTTATGGCTAAAACAAATCGTTGGAATATTCAACATGGGTGTGCGTGTTGTTTGTTTACTAGTTCTTTGTTTGACACTTTGATTCAAGATTTTGTTCCATGGTCAAAATTATCCTACTCAAAACATTAATGCAACTGAAAACAAAAGTTGTAAAGATCAACATTATCAATTACTGACTTTTAAGCGAATTGATTCTCTCATGTTTTGATAGAAGCTAGGTTTTATGAGCTTTAACAATGTCAGCAATACAAATGCTATCAAGTTATCTGAAGCTGCTTTAAAACAGAACTGGAATCTTTGTTTATAATGATGGCTTTGTTCCAGGCAGAGGTTTTGCTACCGGAAGGATAAATCTTGGAGAGATCGAAGTTGTGAAAGTCACCGAGTTCGATAGAGTTTGGAAATGTGGCACGTCGCATGGTAAATCGAGATGCGCTTCTTTTTACAAACCTGTGGGGATACCAGAAGGTTTCCATTGCCTTGGTCATTATTGTCAGCCAAACAATCAGCCATTGAGAGGCTTTGTTCTTGCGGCTCGGGGTAACGAGCTTGATCATCATGTGGATGATCATCGGCCTCCCTTGAAAAAACCTGTGAATTATTCTTTAATTTGGATTTTAGATTCAGATTGCTACTTCTGGTTGCCTAATCCTCCAGTTGGCTACAGAGCTGTGGGAGTTATTGTCACAGATGATTCAGAGGAGCCTGAGGTTGAAGAAGTGAGATGTGTAAGAGAGGATCTTACAGAGAGTTGTGAAACTGGTGATATGATACTTGGCATGGGGTCTTTTAATGTTTATAGCACTAAACCATGCAAGAGAGGGATTTGGTCTAGGAGCGTGCCAGTTGGGTCATTCTTTTGTTGCACTAATGATGTCTCTTCTGATAACAAACAAGCTATGAACATTGCGTGCTTGAAAAATCTTGATCCAAGCCTTCATGGAATGCCAAATCTTGACCAGGTCCATGCGCTTATTCAGCATTATGGGCCAATGGTCTACTTTCACCCTGAAGAGACGTACATGCCTTCTTCCGTGCCGTGGTTCTTTAAAAATGGAGCTTTGTTGTACCAGTTTGGGAAATCCCAAGGTGAACCGATTAACTCTGTAGGCTCGAATTTGCCTGCAGGTGGAACAAACGATGGGAACTTTTGGATTGATCTCCCTGAAGACGATGAGGAAGGTAGTAGTAATTTAAAGAAGGGAAATCTAGAAAGTGCAGAGCTTTACGTTCACGTAAAACCTGCACTTGGAGGGATTTTCACGGACATTGTGATGTGGATTTTCTGCCCATTCAATGGCCCTGCCACTCTTAAAATCGGTCTTCTAACCGTACCCATGAATCGCATTGGAGAACATGTTGGTGATTGGGAACATTTCACTTTCCGGATAAACAATTTTAACGGCGAGCTTACGCAGATGTTCTTCTCACAGCATAGTGGTGGCGGATGGTTGGATGCATCCGATCTTGAATTTGTCAAAGGAAGTAACAAACCGGTTGTGTACTCATCTAAACACGGCCACGCGAGCTTCCCGCACCCTGGAATGTATCTTCAGGGTCCGTCAAAGCTCGGGATTGGAGTAAGAAACGATGTTGCAAAAAGCAAATACATGGTGGATTCTAGTCAAAGGTATAGAATCGTTGCAGCAGAGTATTTAGGTGAAGGAGCAGTTTCAGAGCCGTGTTGGCTGCAGTTCATGAGAGAATGGGGACCAACTATAGTCTATGATTCTGCGGCTGAGATCGATAAGATCATTAATCTTCTTCCTTTCTTTATGAGGTATACATTTGAGAATCTGTTTCCTATTGAGCTTTACGGCGAGGAAGGTCCTACGGGACCAAAGGAGAAGGATAATTGGGAGGGTGACGAAATATGCTGATAGCTTCTGGCTGAGCTAGAAGGTTTCTGTAATCTGTTGAGCGATGGGTGAAGAACAGAGCTTTCTCTGTTTAAGCTAAGATTTTGGCAAGTGTGTGTGTTAATTATTGTGTATATATGTGTAAAGTTTCTTTTGGGATACAAGTGAAAGCAGTGAATATATACCTTTTCCGTGTCAGTTGATTCTGTTAGAAATGGGTAAATCCAATTTACGGTTTGGTTTAGTTTCGGTTCCTTTATTTCGGGTTTGTGTAAATTGAAACGAAATAATACAATTTTCAAAATAATTACTATTATTTTTATTTTAGAATTGGAAATAAAGATAATCATTTGTAATTCCTTTTTATGTTAGGATTATGAATAGAGATAAATTCTTTATAATAGAGATAAATATATTTTATTTTTTTAAAAAATATCTGATTTTCTTTTGTTTATCCAATAATATTATTTTGTTTCTGTTTTGAATCTATCTTTTATTATTTGTAATTATCTCTTAGTTAATATTTGGGAATTATATAAATCAAACCTGAGGATTGTAAAGAGACATAAAGAGCACTTGTTTCCCTTGGTTGGCGATCGGATCAACGTAAGAGCTTTCTCTCTCCGTGAACATTGTTTCTATGTAAATTCAATAATCGATCTATCTATAATGATGTTTTTGAACAATCTTCTCTTCCTTTTTTTCTGTATGTAGTTGTGACGTGATGAAGAAGGTAGAAAGCTTAGGAGAAGTTTCAAAGTGGAAAGGTCTAAACAGAGACATACTTGGCCTTATCTTCAATAAGCTTGACGTGATGGATCTTACTATGGGAGCTTCACGTGTCTGTATCTCTTGGTTCCTTGCTACTCAAAACAGAACTCTCTGGAACACAGTCGACCTCTCCAAGATTCAATTATGCGTAAGTTTCTCTCGCAGTATCGAACTTAAGAATAAACTAGGACCACTCTTCTTGTACAAGCAGCGCTTTGTTGACAACCGAAAAGGTAAAAAAAACAGCCTTAATTATAAATCTTTTGATTAAATCATCTGTTGCTTCTTTCTTTCTTGACTCTCTTCTTGACTCTTGTAGACAGTGGTGTATCTCTCCTGAATCTACTGATTAAGATTACCAACTTAAGCAACACGGCCCCGAAGAATTTGTTCTTTAAGTTGAATTCACATATAGACGATGATGATCTCATGTTCGCTACTGAGAAGTAAATCTCATGATCTTTACGTAATGAAAATCAACAAATCAGATTTGAGTGTGGATCTCATATACTTTTTCTTTGTTTTGTTCCTCAGGATGCCGAATATAGAGAAGCTCGTTTTACCAATCTCGTGCTGTCATACCAAAGAATCATATTGGTTTGCGTTCAGTCAATGGAAGAATCTTAAAACACTGATCATCCCTAATAAAAAGTATTACACAGGGAAAATCGAGTTTCAAGCCTTGGGAGAGAACTGTAGTAACCTAACCAACTTAAAGTACTGGTGTAGTAATATGGAAGAATGTGATGTTGAGGAAATCGTGCTTTATCTCCAGAGCCTCAAGAGGTTGAGTTTGCGAGGCTCTTTAGTCAGTGTCACAGGAGTTTTATCACTAATCAATGGTCTTCAAAACCTCATCATTCTAAATCTTTCACACTGCAGAGACGGTTTGTATCCTATCTCTAAATTTAGAGACGGTTTTGTACAAGCTGCCACTCAAAAGCTTGAAAAGTTGATCATGTGTGGTCAAGATTGTAGGTTTTGCAACAATAGATATTGTTATTTAAGGTGGTCGCATATCTCTCAGAATTGGGGGAGCGATGAGATAAAGGAATTTGAATTCTGAAACTTTGAACAGATTGGTGTTCCATGAATGCATATTTCCTTTCTTAAAAGTATTGGTTTTTGTTTTTGTTTGAAAGTGATTTTGGTCAAATGAATAAATATCCGTCTATGCTATTTTTTCTATCGGAATTCGACTATAGTGAGTTATGTTATGTTATCCCGCAATTTATTATTCAGACAAGTACATATGGTGAAGTTCTTTATGTGTATCAGTGTATGGCTCTCTTATTACATATAAACCACTGTCACTATAGTATGCAAGTTATCAATAAGCCAGCATGCATTAGCCATCTTTATTTCAAATGTATAGAAAACATGTCTGATATTAACCACTTTATAAACCGATTTGTGACAACGTCATTTTGGTCAAATATGGTAATCTCTGAAAACCGGAGATATTCTTTAGAATTTACCATCTATAATTCACTTTGTATTTGATCTAGTTTGGTTTAGCTGTTTATCATCTAAATTACATATAATTTTACACCTAAAAGGCTAAAAGCTAAATCTAATCAATTTGATTATATTCGATTATATCTTACGTTTTTTTTTCGATCCAAAAAAAAAATGAAAACCGGTTTTACAGATAGAATCCCAAGTGACAAAAGCTGTCATGTTTTCGATAATATCGTTCAGAGGAACATGTGCATACTCTTAACGTTACGACGTCGTATTACACAACACTCGTTGTGGGAATCTAGAAGAAAAAAACAAAACAAACAACACTTTCTCGGTTTCTAAAACGACGGCGGAAGAAGGAACAAAGGTGAAGTTCCAGACACAGACGATAACAACAGTAAATAACGAAGAAAGTTCAAATTTTTATTTCCAAACGTTTACTTCCCTTATATCAGGAATTCAATTTTTGTCGAAGAAGTAGATCCGAATAGGACAACAGTATGGTGAGACTCAAGGCGAGTCTCTGGGTTATTCTCTCGCTTGTTTCGATTCATTTTAAGGGTTCGTTTGGATCTGATTCAAGTAAGGAAGCTTATGTGACACTTTTGTATGGAGATGAGTTCCTATTGGGAGTTAGGGTATTGGGTAAATCAATTCGTGATACTCGATCTAATAAAGACATGGTTGCTTTGGTCTCTGATGGCGTCTCTGATTACTCTAAGAAGCTACTAAAGGTTTGTTCTTCTATATGATTGAAAGTTTAAAGATCCAAAAAGCTTTCGCTTTTCCAATTGAGCTTTGAGCTTCAATTCTGTTTCTTCTTTCTTTCTTTTTCTGGAGTTTTGATCAAATTTGCTTCACTGCTTTGTTTCACTGCTTTGTTTAAAGATGTTTGCTTTTATTTTTTCATGTATCTTAATTCTACAGGCTGATGGTTGGAAAGTAGAGAAGATCAGTTTACTGGCAAATCCAAACCAAGTTCATCCGACAAGGTTCTGGGGTGTCTATACCAAGCTAAAGATCTTTAACATGACAGATTACAAGAAAGGTGAGAGATTTCTGCGATTTTTCTTCGGATTCCAGTTGGTGAGAACTTTAATCTCAAAAGGCTTTGGTTTTGTGCAGTTGTGTATCTTGATGCTGATACTATTGTGGTAAAGAACATTGAGGATCTGTTCAAGTGCTCCAAGTTTTGCGCAAACTTGAAGCATTCCGAGAGGCTAAACTCTGGTGTCATGGTTGTTGAACCATCCGCAGCTCTTTTCAGTGACATGATGCACAAAGTAAAGACTTTGTCCTCTTATACCGGAGGAGACCAAGGGTTCTTGAATTCGTACTATCCAGATTTCCCAAATGCACATGTTTTCGATCCTAGTTTAACCCCTGAAGTCTTGAAAACCAGACCAGTTCCGGCTATGGAGAGGCTTTCAACGTTATACAACGCGGACGTTGGTCTTTATATGCTTGCTAATAAGGTATCCGGCTAAGAAACAAAGTTGTAGTTAGGCTTGGTGTCTTTTTGGGTCTGCTTTTCACTTTTCTGTAAAATTCTATGTCTTATGTGGTCTTGGAATATGTATGATTAATCTGGGATTGGTTTTGATCGGATTCAGGCATATTCCTTTATTTCTTCAGCTGTTCCAGTTTTAGAATCTTGACTTTCCGCATTATTTCTGCAGTGGATGGTTGATGACAGTAAACTTCACGTTATTCACTACACTCTAGGCCCTCTTAAACCTTGGGACTGGTGGACAGCATGGCTCGTGAAACCTGTTGATGCTTGGCAAGTAGGTCTTCTTCTTCTCTATGCTTATAAGGTTTTTTTCCACTGGATCTCTTAAGACTTATTTCACTGCGAACAATTTCAGAACATTAGAGTAAAGCTTGAGGAAACTCTTCCTGGAACTGAAGGTGGCAAAAACCAACACGATGAACTCGTTGTCAAGTTCCTTTTCTTGTTACCTCTTTGTGCACTTTTGTTCTGTATCTACCAATCCATTCAGGTTAATACTTCTTTGTTGCCTTCACCTCTGCTACATTCATCACTTTTTGCATCAAATTTCATTTCTTTTCTATTTCATTCTCAGGGTCGTGACGGTTCATTGTGCTGGAGCTCTTTATGCAATCAGATAAGATATCTTTATTACAAAATTAGATCTAATGGAACACTTGGTTATAGTAGTGTATCTACATTGTCAACCAATAATTCCAGCTATCAAGTGAGTTTCATCATCAAATCGTCGTGTTTAAGTTTTTTTTTCTAATAAATTTTTCATCTCATCTGAACAATTGTATAACCGCTTCTATGTACAGCTCCACACTGGCGGCACACACTCTAAAATTCCTCAACCCTTAGGATCGGTTTCAGTTGTAGTCTGTTTTACTGCGGTTCTGATATCCATTGGAATTTCCTTTGCGATTGTGCCGCGGCAAATCATGCCATGGACTGGCTTGATCTTGGTCTATGAATGGACGTTCACAATCTTTGTTCTTTTGTTTGGTTCCTTCTTACGCTTTGTACATCAACATGGAAAGAAAATAGCAATGCAAACAGAATCATCGTCCTTGAATGATTCCGCAAAAGGTAATAGACATGAAAAGAAATCAAAAGCCATGATAATCATACCGTCCTCTACAAAGTCGAGAATTAAGAATAGTAATATCTACCCTTTTTTTTTGTCTCAACAGGTCATCAGCGAGCAGGCGTGTCTTGTGACGGTACGACACTGTATTATGGAGTAGGGATGGCTTTTCTGGCTATTGCTGCAGTTTCTTTACCTTACATTTTAGGGGTCACCGCTTTATTTCTGAGGTAATTTCTTTACAAACTTGCTGCTAATGGTTCCTGTTACTGATCCAACTCATTCTTGTCCTTAGATTTTGATAGTTTTGCCATGATTAAATTTAGTTGCTGATTCATTACATATTGAGCAGGTTGGGTCTAATGGTAGGTGTAGCCATAATCCTAGCTGCCTTCATGACTTATGCTTCAGAGCACCTAGCGATCAGATGGTTCTTGAAAGGTTTAGAAGATCGTCGTGAGACATCGAGATCAAAGTCCTTATGTTTCCTCTGCTGACACAACAAAATAACAAACCTGAGAAACTGTGTCACCATTGGAACTTGCAGAAACAACAGAGCATATGATCCATAATCCTGTCTCGAAATTGTCATAGCGTTGTTCTTTCTGTCTTAATGTCTTTTCTATTTGCTGATATTTTGTATAGATATGTTATTAATGTTTAAGAGCCCATTTTGTGTTCCTAATCTTCTTAAGCTTAACCAGTTTTAGTGACCAGTTCATCAGACAGTGACACAACATGAACCGATACAAAACCGTACCGTACCGAAATCTAACTTGCTATTGAACCGAACCGGATTTTCGCCATCGTCATCTTCCAGTAGAGTCGACTTGTTCTGTCTGTAACTATGTCTTTGAAATCTCTCTGATTCGTCATGTTCAATTGTATCGCCTCTAAAATTGCTCCATTGAGTAGCATCAAGAATCGATTTTTCCTCTACGTTTGTCTTTTTGTTATATACATGTCTTAAACGCAGCTTTCATTTTTCTTTCTTTCTTAACCTAATTTCACAGTCGATTTTTGTTGCTGTACAGAGAGATACAACTATGCGCTTCACAACTTCGATTATCAATGAACATCGCCGGTTTTCATCGTCGTCACGATCATGGGTACTTCCCATTGGCTTCTCGGAGAAGAAGATGCAGAAACCAGACTCACCACCTGAATCATCAATCTCAACAGTCGAAACAAACCCCAGAACCAAGTTTATCTCTCACAACTCTGCTGTCAATTTGATCAAACGCGAAAGAGATCCTCAGGGTGCGCTTGATATATTCAACAAAGCGTCTCTGCAGAAAGGTTTTAACCACAACAATGCTACATACTCGGTTCTTTTGGATAATCTCGTTAGGCACAAGAAGTTTCTAGCTGTTGATGCTATTCTTCACCAGATGAAGTACGAGACTTGTAGGTTCCAGGAAAGTTTGTTCCTTAACCTGATGAAACATTTCTCAAGGTTTGATCTTCATGATAAAGTGATGGAGATGTTCAACTTGATTCAAGTGATTGCTCGTCTGAAGCCTTCTCTCAATGCCATAAGTACTTGTCTCAATCTCCTTGTCGATTCAGGTGAGGTTGATTTGGCCCGGAAACTCCTCTTGTATGCCAAACACAATCTTGGATTGCAGCCAAATACATGCATTTTCAATATTCTAGTGAAGCACCATTGCAAGAATGGGGATATTGATTCTGCCTTTAGAGTTGTGGAGGAGATGAAAAGATCTGGAATTTCGTATCCCAACTCGATCACGTACTCAACGCTAATGGATTGTCTGTTTGCACACTCAAGGTCTAAAGAAGCAGTGGAATTGTTCGAGTATATGATTTCGAAAGAAGGGATTTCGCCAGACCCCGTGACATTTAATGTTATGATCAACGGTTTTTGTCGTGCAGGGGAAGTTGAGAGAGCCAAGATGATTATAGACTTCATGAAGAAGAATGGATGCAGTCCAAACGTATACAATTACTCGGCTCTAATGAATGGGTTCTGTAAAAAGGGAAAGATTCAGGAAGCTAAGCAAATTTTTGACGAGGTGAAGCAAATCGGGTTGAAACTGGACACAATTGGTTATACCACACTGATGAACTGCTTGTGTAGAAATGGAGAAATCTATGAAGCTATGAAGTTACTTGGAAAGATGAAAGCATCCGGATGCAGAGCTGATGCATTGACTTATAATGTAATACTCAGGGGATTGTCCAGCAAAGGAAGATCAGAAGAAGCTCTTCAGATGCTGGATCAATGGGGTTGTGAAGGAGTTCATCTGAACAAAGGAAGTTATAGGATAATTCTGAACGCGTTATGTAAAAATGGCGAGCTCGAGAAAGCGGTAGAGTTTCTGAGTGTGATGTCCGAGAGAGGAGTGTGGCCTCACCATGGGACTTGGAATGAGTTGGTGGTTCGGCTTTGCAGATCCGGGAATACAGAAATGGGGGTTCGTGTTCTGATTGGATTTCTCAGAATAGGTCTCAAACCTGAGCCTGAATCTTGGGGAGCTGTAGTTGAATCAACATGCAAACAGAGGAAGTTGTTGTATGTCTTTGAACTGATTGATTCTTTAGCTTCTTGATAAAACCCTTTATTGATATTAGTTTTATTACATAATTACTCTTACAATCACACTTCACTTCACAGAATCAAGAACATAAGTAATTAAATTGGAGGTGAAGCTATCATAAGGGACAAACTTTGACCCTTTTCCCCAGTATTGGCATCCACTAGAAAAGGCTTGGAAAGCTATGCAAGAACAGTTTTTCCAGCAGTTTCCATGGCAGTCGCTAAGACCAGAGCTTGAACTATCATCATAATAATAACTAAAATAACCTTGCCTATTATCCATCATGTATCCTCTTCTGGGTTCGAAATACTCCGTTCCTTTCCTACAAGTCGTTGGCTTCTCCGTGATGCAGATTGCTGAACTGTTCTTTAAATCTGTCGTGCAGGGTTCACTGTCTTCAGAAATATAGTTGCTACTGTTGTTGCTTCTGAGCACATTGGTTACAGTGATTTGGCCTAGAGTATTTAAGAACCAGTTGGAGAAGACGGAGCTATTAGTTTTCTTGATTGAGTAACTGAAGTACCTCATGTACTTGTCTGAGTCGAACTTGAAATCATAATCAATGTAGCTTCTGGATAGCTCTAAGGTCAAATGAGAGCTTCCATTGTTGGTCAAGATTCCACTGGACCAGTAGATTTCACCATGGCGCCAGACGAGAAGCTGGTTAGCTCCTGATGGGTCTAGTCCTAGTCTGAATGCTCCTGAGACTGGGTCTTCGTCACTTATCCAAGAAGTGACTGAAACTTCTTTCTTGGTTTTTAAGTTAAAGCCAATCTTCATCCCGGGAATTAATGTGTTGGTGGGATGGTCAAAGCTTTGCCATAGAACACGACCTGAGATCCCTCCTGGCCCGATCTCTCGGACCACAAAATTCCCGGAATCTAGTAAAGTGGCAGACACATTGCTGGTGGGTGTAATCTGGCTAACTGGTCTTTGATTCACCAAGATTGGAAAACCAGTTGCCTGTGTGATCTTCAGAACCCCATTGTTATCAATGGATAGAGAACCAGATGCATCATAAACTGATTGGGTTGGGTTACCCACCCAAACCAGATTTATTGGAACCCTTTCAGACCAGATACCAATATACCTACGACCAGCTGACCCGAGTTTTAAAGTAGAAGACTGTTGAGGTGTAAAGAATCCGAGAGTGAAGAGGCCACCCCTTGAGGTCAACTGCTCCCAGTCTCTGAGCTGCTGCCCCGGTTTTAGTGTATCGGTTTTGAGTGATGAAATGGCAGTTACTGACCCCAGAAGAATTGGTATGAGAATGAGAACGAGAGTAACAAGTATTGGTGAAGAAGCCATTAGTTGTTTTCTTAGTTTAAGTGTTTGTTTCGCTTCTAGCTCTCTCTTAAGAGAGACTGATTTATAGCAAACTTTGTCCCACTCTCAAATCTTTCAGTGACTGTTCAACTTGGACAGGGGAGTAGAATTGGTCTTTGGTCTTTGGTCTTTGGTCTCAGCTTGTAACCTAACAAGTCCCGTATGCATTAAAGTATATGATGGAGAGTAATGACCACCTTGGAAATTTCTTTCTAAATGTTTTAATCAAGTCTAATTCTCAGCGGCAGAAATTTTCAAACTCGGACCAAAGATTGGGTTAGGCTGACTGAGATCATATCTTTAGTCTTTGAACAGCATTGCTCTTCAATTATAAAAAGAATATTGAAAGAATGACTCAACTAAGACGGCTTAATTACATATATAATTGTTTACCAACTAGTAAAAATTCAAAAGAAGAAATTACATGGATTTTCCAAGGGCATAAGTTTATTAGACAATGCCATTTTGATTTAATTTTTTTAAATAATCATAATTTTTTTTTAAAGATTTTGTTATGCTTTTGTGCTGATTTCTTAAAGTTTTAGGTACTTTATAGTCATCTTCATCACTCCTCTAAGGTATGAGTTCATTAGCTCCATTTTCATGAAAGTTCACAACTCCAAAATTGGGTATTTTCCATATAACTCGAATTTGAGGGTTTGGTTGAGTGAGTTGAGTTGCGTTGTGTTGAATATTGGTTGGGTATCTTGATTAGAACACAAAATTACAAGGCTAATGAGTTAATTTTGAAAATTTTGAAATTTTTGAAAAGTTAGGTTGAAG
>WJSH01004452.1:1704-12552 GCA_009757365.2 Lepidium campestre
TTTCTTTTTCCTAGCTTACTTTACAACATGTGGAACCATCATGTCGAATCTCACAAACACAAACAGCTACAATATCAGTAAATTAAACCAATTGGTTTAATTGGATTTTACACTTTTGTTGCATTTGCATTGGTGGCAGAAGAATTCAATTTTAAATTAAAAAAACGATAAACTTAATTAAAATAGGTGATTCTAAAAGATTAATAACAGTAAAGAGAACGTAGGGTTAATTTTGTAATTTTGAACAAAAATCTCAAAACTATTTCAATTGTAAAATCTAATTTTATATACAAAATATACAGCTTTCTCAATAGACTGTTTATGCTTTGCATTGCTTATGCTTCATACATCTAACAACCAATTAGGGCCTATATCTTAGAATTTAATGAGTTGTCATAACGTTATTTTATCTTCATCAGTTAACAACATTTTTAACGTTAAATATATAGTTTTAAACTGTTATTTGTGCATAAACAGTACAAAATTTACAACAAATTGTTTATGCATATACTTAAACATAACCTAGAAGATTGAGAAAACAACAAATGATAAACATATATGGACAATTCTGTCATGATATAGTTATCATTATCATGTTAATGTCTAAGTTAAAATATATATGGACAATTTTGTCTTGATATAGTTTAAAATATATATCTCTACTTATTAAAGTGGAATTATTAAAGTGGAAGTACTTTAAGTGAGAAACAGTTAAAATATTTTTTTTACCTAATTATTTGAGTAACTTTTTAAGTTATGTTGTTTAAAAAAATTTATAACCAGCTGTAATTTTTTCAAGCCAAAAATAGTTTATTAGGTTTACTTTAAGCCAAAATAACTAATTGTGATTTAATCAAATAACCAGTAACCACCAAAAGCCACACGTTCTCAAAATAATATATATATAATTGATTAAATATAAGGAAAAACACATTCATGGGTGTCGTGGTTGCAGTTAAAGAAGTGGTCGGAACAGTTTCTTACACAAACATTCAACTAAATATAATGTCTCCGCTCTCTTCTCTCTCTCCTTATATCTGCAAAAATCTAAACATCACAGACGACAGAAATATGGAGACAATGGTGTGGTAATAATGTGTTGAAGAAAAATAAACACATGGAAAAAAAGAATGGTTCTTCTTCTTGGCTTACCGCATTGAAACGAGCTTTTCGATCTCCGACCAAGAAAAAACTAAATAATCTTCATGGTAATGAAGTCGAAGAAGATGAGGAAAAGGTTTGTTATTCTTGGATCTTAGGATTCGTTTCTTGACTAAGGTTTGGAGATTTCACTTTTTGATTCATGTTTTGCTCTGTTTTATTAACAGAAGAGTCATAAGAGACGATGGTTATTTAGAAAACCGGCGATTCAAGAATCTCTAGTAAAGTCTTCCGGTATCTCTCCACTGCCACCACAAAAGTCAGATACATCACGCTGTTGCCACGTCAACATCTCCGGCGGTTTTACCAAAACACACGAGAAGGATTATAAACGCAACAGAGAATCAAGCTGTTGTTGTTGTCCAAACTTCATTCAGAGGATATTTGGTGAGCAAATTGATTAGTCATTGTTTTTTGTATTGAACCAACTTACTAGGAACTGACTGTTTATCTCGGTTTTGGTGTTTCTAATTTGGTGTATATGTTATGTTCTTATGTCTGTGACCTATCTTAGTTTACTTTGAAATCAACTTCTTATATCTGTCTTAGTTTAGTTGTTAATAATGATTTCGATTTAGATGAATTACTGATTATTGAAATACGCTTCTTGTTGTGTTTGTCTAATTATGAAATAAGCTTCAATTAATGATTTAGATGTCATTCTGTTTTTAATATTTCTAACAAGTTTTTTGATTTTGTGTTCTCAGAGAAAACTGTAGATCCGATCATCTGAAAATCCTTCGAAAGGTAATATGAACCTTTGCTTTTTCCTTTTCATTTTTGGTTTTATTTATGATTCTGTAGAGGTTTATGCTTGGATCGTAAATCTTTTTGGAGAAACATAATCTCTTGTGTTTGTTTGTGTGTTTGTTATAGCCATGAGAATGCACAAGAATAGGTGAGGCTCAACTGAAACAGCAAGCTCATAAGTTGATCTTAGACATTGAGATCAATCTTACTCAGTTACACAAGAACGTTAAAGAAGCAATCAACTACGAAGCCCTCAATCATGTCCAGAATATGATGGAGCAATTTGAAGCAAAAGCTGCTCATATCCTGATTCGAAGTAGTTGAATTAGGGAGTAATTAGTAGCTGATGAAGGAATTAGTCATTTTTGTTAAAACTCTAATCATAAAATAAATTAAATGTGTATAATTTATAAAACAACTCAATCAAATATGAAAACTACTTTTTTCCAAGTCAATAATATTGACCCCCACAATCTCTTCTAACCCATAACATACATACGGAAATTAAGATTGGCTAATTGGTGATTTTGTTATAAATCGAAGATATGACTAATCAATAAACCAAACTTATAATATTCATTTGATATCACCCAAAAAAGAAAACAATATTTACATTTTTAAAAGAACAAATATTAACTCGCGCTATAGCCGTAGATACACTCTTTGCATCTTATAGATTTTAAATTCACAGCATTATATATGCTCATCCAAAATGTCATTCAAATATCATAAACCTAGCATTTTTGGTCATATGAGTAACCAACCATGATTATAATCATAATATCTATCATGAAACAAACCGTATATTAAAACCATTCAACAAAATAATATAACGATTTTAAAACATAAAACATTTACAATCAATATGTCACATTTTTACACAAGTTGGGTATAATATGTTATAAAAATCCTTATATCTAAAAAACACAACAAGCAAATAGTTAAATGTGAAAAGATCAATTCTGTTATATATTGTAGGAATGTGAGTAATCCATAAATAAAACTTTTAATTGATATATGTATCATACCACCTACCAAGAATAATCATCACAATATAAATTAAAAATAATTTATAATCCATGCTTTAAGCGTGGGTATCCTAGTTTTTGTTTAAAATGTCAAACGAGAGTTGTGTCCAACCAAACATTGTTCGGAACTCTTCAAATTCAACATCTACTTGTAGAGTACAAAAAAACAAAAATGATTTGTGATAAATTTGAAATTCATCATATATATATTTTGTGCATTTCTTTTGCAATTATCATTTCCTTTTATGGTTAGATTTTTTTCTTATTGATAATAATTTAAAATAAGTATCTAGGAGGCCAATAAAGTCTCTCCTCTTCAAATCTTAAAACCTGAATTTTACTAGTTTGTATATTGTTCTTTTGTTATTTTGAGTATTCAAAATTTTTATATTTCAAATGCAATAACACAACCTTTTAATTCATATTTTTATTTTAATCACAAAAAACACTATAATGGATGCATTAAAATAAGTTATTTTACTTCAATCATTTTAATTAAAATTCATAAAGCATTTAATATTCTATGTTTAGTGATATGGATGTAAAATTTTAGATTTTGATTTTTGAAATATATTTCATTCTACATCCGTTAAATATAATAAGAGACGGCACCACTACAAATATTGTAGTCTCATAAATACTCCAAGTTTTTATATTTCCGTTTGACAAATGCAATAAAACAAATTTTTTAATATAAATAAACTTATTTCATGCATTAGTAATTTAGTATGGGCTGCTTAAACGTGATGATGGACCTGGCGTTTTTTTATCCCTTGGCTCGGTTGGTTTCGCCTTGCACGATCACTTGATGTTGAGGAAGTCAGTGTCGGGTTTATCCTGCTGCTCGCCAGCCGTTGACGACTCAAGTTCTCGGTTCAGCAGTGAAAAGCTTCCATTCTCTAGGCGTCTCAGATGCGACAGCTAGCTGGTTAACAACACTTTGCTTCTTGCTCTGAAAATGCCATTTTAAAAATTCTGCATAATTAATTACCACTTCATCTCCGATGGATTGGTTGTGTCTGCTTCCATGCTTTTTATCTTTCTTTTTTTTTTATCATGAAACCAGTTTCTAGGCATAAATTGCCAATTGTAACCAACGATAACTCTTACATGATGGAAACATGAATTATAATTTAATATTCTTGAATTTAATCTCTTTCCATGATGATAATCTGTTTAACAAGGACTTGATAGGTGCTTATGGTGAGCTATGCTGTAAAATGATGTATCAAGAACTTGTAATTAATTTACACTAAAGCGAAGAAGATTTCATTAATAAAAAGTTAATAGTGTAAAGTATTAATCAGAAAGTGATATAGTCATACAAAATTTATTTTTTCTTTCTTAATTTTAGAAAAAATTATAATACTTTTGTAAATTATTTGATGAATAATGGAAAACGATCCATTGTACTTATTAGTTTGTTCTAAGATCAATGTCAATATCCAATTATACATATTTTCGACCAACTATATTTTAATTTAACTTTAGATGAAACTAGAACTTTATTTTTTTTATTTTTTTTTTTTTAATAACCGAGAGGTTTCGATTTCTGAGGAACTGCCGATTTCGACCAGTGAGAACTCCGCATCATCATTTTTCGAAGACCGGGATCTCCTACACTGAGGGTATCTATCATCTATTTTTCACTATAATCCTATTGGGGACCGGAGAACCCCACGTGAATGTCTATAACCAAGTGAAAATGACAAGTGTTTCATATTAAAGGGAAATTGATCCTGAGCCACATCAAAAAACTTTAATTTTTTACAATATGAACACAAATGTGCTATATTTTGATAATTTTAAAAAATTGATTTAAAATTTTAAACTAGAATTTTGTGAAGTTAAAACTTTATTGCCATAAATTAGTGTATATAATTATCTTTTATAAAAATTTGTTTAGAATTAAGTTGTGGTACCCTTGTGGTATAGATTGACTTGAGATAAGGCATAAATCCATCAAAGTAAGTTTGGTTCCCGCCGAGCCGATTGGTATTCTCTCTCACCCAACTATTGAGGTCATATTTTTTGAAGCTTCCTCCGACGTCGGCGACGCCAATGAAGGCGGTTTCCGCCAGCATAGGGAAACATCTTCTCTGCTCTCTATTCCTTTTTGTGTTTTGTTTCAATGGCTCTGTTTCTCTTTTTTCCGGCAGAAGATTTGGCCGGCAACTATCTCTGAAAATTTTTCCTCCGAGAACAAGGATATCTTCATTGGTGTCACCACCTTTGATTTTCTCTGGAGTGGTTGACTGTCTGGTTCTCACGTAATCAACTTTTTCCGGCGGCTTACTGTCGAAATCTCCACCTCCATCCCCCATATTCATGCGATGTGTTTCTTCTCAACATGTACTATTTACATCTCGCCGCCGACAAGATTAGACTGAGAACTTTCATCCTACCTTTTCCATCATATTCGCTCTTCGGCTCTAACGGACTTTGACTCCGGCGAGGCAGCGGAGACATCGGCGTCATCAGACGGATTTCTGGCGGCTCTTCTCCTTTTGGCGGCGCGGTCATGATGATGAAACTTAAGGTTTTGCCCTTATTTGTTTCTTTCTTTGAGCATGAGCATGATTTTTGGGTTTTAATTTGCTTAAGGTGCTTGTTATTTCTCTCTCTAATAATTCATTTAAAATGGACCTTGAAAGACATTTAAGGTATTTAGTGATTCTTAGATTTTTTTTTGGTCGAATGATTCTTAGATTGTTGATTAAACGCTATTCTTCTACAAAAAAAATTATTATTTAGGCTTTCTTTATTTTAGGAGATAACAGCTTCCCAATATTTTTTTGCACTGAGAATATATTCACAAAAGCTCGATATTATTAGTTTAAAGAGGTCTCTTGCTTGTTTGACTGTCTGTGTGACGACAAAACTAGGAGTAGACTCGTTTTCTTGCAAATTTGAGATTGCAACTCCATCATCTATCCTAGATTTCCACAGTGTTGGAGTCTCTTCCACCTGAATGTTTATTATATGTTTAAATTTTTTGGATATGTTGTATTGTGATTCTTGTATTGTTGTATCAAACTTTTAATCTAATAGAAGTATTTTAGTGACAAAAAAAAAAGTTTAATTTTCGTCGAGAATTAAACTGTTGTTTGGTCAGACGAAATTGGAATTACATCTTATATCTCATTAGAAAACTTAGAATTAGGGTGGTTGATAGTAGGCCGGAAGGTCTCATTAAAAACCCCAGAATTAAAGTAGTCATTGGTAGTGGATTTCCAAAAATTAGTTGGATTTTAGTGTAGACCTCTCGAATAAAAAATAAAATGATGATTTTGTTGAGATTTTTCAGACACGTACGGGTCCACTGATCAAATAGTGAAGATGGTCCCCATCTCTTAGCTTCACTTGCAGACATTCCTTCCAAGTTAATGACACTTTCTATGCAAAGACCATTAACAATTTTAGTTTAAAAAATTGGTTAATCAAGAGATTTGTTTGGTAATTAAAGCTATTAATTCATGGTTTCAAGGCGCTTTGTACCCGAAACTACAAACAAGAAGCTGCTTAGCTACTATTGTTGCAACTGGCCGACAAGTGGCACCTTCTTTTTTGCATTATTTTTGTACTTTTTTTTTCTTCTTTTCGTCACCAAATTATATTATTTTGAGGGGGATTTATATTCTTTTTTTCCTTTTATTTTATTGGAATTATGTACTCTTGTTTACTTCATTTATAAGTGTAATTTTGTGTTTGGACCATTTGATTTTACGCACATTCTAGTCCCTTTTTTTTGTTGATTCTTTTCATGTTTACTTGATCACTGAGACTTTCAACTATTCCACATGTTTTAAGTCATTTGTTCTACTATTATCATAAATATTTGAAATAATACAAATAATATCAGTCTCACCTAGGTCTTAGAATTCAACCACGTAAAAATTATCTCGACGAGTATATTTGCATAGAATCCATCAGGATATTTCATTCTTACTGCTCGATCAACAATAAAACCATTCGATTCTCCCCTTCAAATTGTTTTCTAGTGGAATCCATACATATATATCCGTCGGGAATTTTTATATATATACGGATTCACGATTTCTTCTATTCACTCGCCTTCTTCTCCTCTCTAATTGCAAATGTATGTTTTCTTAACCTTTTTCTTAGTTTAAGGTTAGAATAACTAGGGTAAGAAAGATAGATGATGTAATTAAGTTTAGGATATGTTAGGTTGAATGGTTAGAAAATATTTTGTACTTTTAAAATAATTGTTAGGTTGAATATATGATTAGATTAAATGTTTTGTAATTGTCAAATAATTGTTAGGTTGTATGATTAAGTAAAAAAGTTTTATAATATTAGAATGATTGTTAGATTGATTGATTAAAGTTAGTGTTGTAATTGTAGAGTAAATGTTAGGTTTAATGCTTAGAATAAGATTTATAATGTTAATGTAATTAAAATTTATTATGTTTACGGGCACTTAGATAGCATAGATGACATAGGATGTAGTTCATAAATAAATTTTCAAGAAAGAATTTTCTTTTGAACAGTGTGTTGAGCAGAAGAAGGAAGCAATTCATCGTAGTAGGATCAATATCAACTTCGAACCCGACCAAATTCACTCAAATCTAAAAATAGAAGAAATAATTCTAGCAATCTAGCAAATTTATTAGCCGGATTATTATTGAATTGTAATATGTATATTTCAAATTATTAAGATTTTATATCTAATCTAAAAGTATTTTTTATTTTATTTTTAACAATTGGATTGACAAAATTCGATCCATAGCCTTAACACATTCCTTAAAATTCCTTTTTAATCTACTACTTGTAGCGGAGAGAAATCGAACCCGAGATGTTTGAGTTATTATTTGGATCATCCTAACCACCAGACTGAGAAAAACTCGGCAATTAAAAAGGTTACGAACTTGTAATTTTAATTGTGTGTGTTTTGTTTTAAATTAATTATATAAATATATATATATTTTAAATCATACTAGTTTGGTTGGAAATCCGTTAGGGAATAAGTATCCTAACAGACAAAATGCCGTTTGAAAATGTTGAGAATTACTAACGAATTCACAACGGATATACTTCCCAACGACGACATATAGTCATGAGCCATATGAACCATTTCTATGTGAATTCATTCAGAAGACCTATTCCAGATAGTTTTAGAAAATGTTGCCGTCTGGAATCATGTATTTTCCTTAAATTTTAAAAACATGCCAAATTTATCTTTGTTACTTTAATATTTATTTACTTACAAGTAGCCGGTCCATTAGCCAAATTCTTATATAATAGAGGCAGTGAAACTCGATCTTTAAATGTAAAAATGCCTGCCTTGAGTGGATTTATCACCTGCCACTAGACCGAAGTCACTTCACTGTTACTTTCATATTTAGATTTTGGTTTTTAAAATTTCTTTTTTCGGATTCCTCGTAAGTGTGCAGAATATAAAGGTCGTTCTTTCCATTTTATTTGCTAAAATTAATAAGATTGGAACTTATAGGGTATTATAATTCTTTCATATAATTGTGATAAATGTAATTCAATACTTTCAGTTGCACTCAAAGTAATAAGTGCCTACAAATTGGTTTCGGTGCGTGAATTTTATCTAATTTTACTGTTTATATCGTTCAGAAAATAGGCATGTTCAGTTTTAGGAGACACATCTGCTTCCTCTTTCAGTCCTCGAATAGATTTTCTCTTGTCCTTCTCGTTATATACAAAATAATATCCTTTTTCTTTTGGTCTTTGAGACAAGAAGGTATACCTTCTTTTAAAGAATATTTGTATTTAACTCAACATATAGATGTGATTGGTTTCATTAAACAAATTTTGTTTGCAAATGACAAATTTGTAATTACAAGTCATTAAATCTGTTAAAAATGACGATTCCAAAACTCATTTGGAGAAACCAATTAAATATGGTAGCTCATTTTTGTTTATAAAATTTTATTTGGATATTTTTTAATTCATGTGTGTCATCTTCGTAGAGACCATATTAATCCTTTTTTTTTTATCGTTTTAATTTTATCGAATGTCCCGGAAGAACAAGTATCATTTTTAGTAGTTGAAACGATCTATTGCGACTTCTCTTCTTCTTTCTTTTATTTATATATATTTATGTTTTATTATTTTATAAAAGCCCTTGGTTTTCTTATAGAAATTTTAAGAAATATGCTTTTCAAAATAAGTTTTTCAAAAATACTGTTTAAATAAGGAGTATTTTAAAAAAAAATTTGGTTGAAAGAATAGTTTTTTATTTTTTAATTTTTAAGCTCATTGGTCCCATTTAATTTCATCATGGGAAGGGATCGAACCCTTATCTACCATAATAACTAAGGGTCACTGCCACTTGAACTAATGGTTATTGGCGTGTTTAGTTTTGTATAAATAGTTGCATATTGTTTTGGTATTGATTTCATTTCTTGGCTACATTTGCTGTTTTCTTTGGTACTCAAGTGGATCTCAACGACACTCTATGCTCATTGCTTCAAAATTTATCCCACAAAATAAGGTTTTGGTTATTGTCAACAACATTATTGCTTGTTCTTTGGACAAGAAGTGAGTTTCAAAGAGCTCGAGTGAGGTTTCGTGCAAATCGATTTTTCCATTTCTCCGATTCACATTATTTCAAGTGAATTTCTCTAGTTGTTGTAGTGGTTCGAGATCTCTTGTTCACAATTTCTATTTTGTGGTTGTTGAGTGACTAGATATGTACATGCATGCGAGATTTCTCGTCTAGACGATCTAGGGTTAAATTTCAACAGTATTATCTGTCAAAAACCAGATAGAAGAAGCCAAGAATCTTTGGTCCAAGCATAGCCGGCTTAGGGGCACGGACGAGCAGTGCGACCACCCCGGGCCTAAGGCCCACAAATTTTTTTCTTCAGTTTTTTTTCAATTTTTATTTATTTAATCAATATTAATACAAATTTTTTCAGAAAAGGGCCGTAAATTTTTTTTTGTAATTTGGATTTAGTTTTAATTTTTAAAGTTTTGGCTCGACACCAAGTCCAAGTGACAGAATCATTTTAGATTGTTTCTCTGCCACTCAGGTTCAAACCTAGCTATCCCGAGTAAAAGGATTAGGTCATAACAGAAAAAAGCAAGATGGAGGGAAATTGAAATTTTTTACAATTAAATATTATTTGGTTTCTTTAACGAATATATGAGTTTTCCGACGGATTTTTTGTGGATTATTTTTCGTTATAAGTTGTTGGTTCCATCTGCTGTGTGAATCATCAAATATTTTTTAGTATAAATTAAGTAAATAAAACGAGATGTTATTTAATTTAATAGTAGAATTAGATAGAATGAGATTCTATTTTTTCAAAGATTTTTTTTAAATGTAGTAATTCCATGAACTCTCCCTTCTTGTTTGTATTATGTAACCTGAATCGGAGCATGAACCATAAACATCGTTTAAGATCTAAAACAGAACATGTCGACCATTAAGTAGTTCGTACCGTAGATCTAGCAAAGTGAGTAGTTGTAGTTATGTTTTGGATTGTACTGAATAAAATGTCGACAGGTGGTGACTAGTGAAGGTTTCACATGGATCACCGACACTCTATGTATTGGAGAAGTAATCAGTACACTAAAAGAATCAATTAACAAAAAATATAAAATATAAGTACACTAAAATAATAGATTTAGTTTTTAAGGTTTTGGCCTTTTTGCTTCTCCGATCGATTCTTAAATGAATAGATTACGAGGGTTAAATTTATAATATATATGAATTTGTCGTTTTTTGTTTATTATTTATTTCCCCTTTATTCTATTGTAAAATGTATTTTCTGGTACGAAAATGCTTAAAACAATAAGAAAAAAAAAAAATTCTTAAATATATTTCGAAAGGTACACAGAGAACCGACGGTTTCTAATTATACGACTGATCAAAGATAATAGTACAATTCGATAGTTAGCAATTTAAGGTTAA